>APFE031571573.1:230508-381542 GCA_000404065.3 Pinus taeda
AGCCCGCAGACATCTTCACCAAGCCTCTTGGTCCTGCTAAGTTTGAACAATTCAGGGGGTCTATTGGTGTTGTAAATAGATTGAGCATTAAGGGAGGGTATTAAAATATTTCTATTATTAGTTTAATGCTCATTCTTCTAGTTGTTTCTATTTTCCTTTCTTTAGCAGTTTCTTAGATGAAACTGAATCTTACATAGAAACTTGATGTTTCTATCTTTGTAAAATATCTCTGTATTATTATTGAGTATTGAGCTCAATCAATTCAATTAATTCATTTGGAAATCCATATGCGTGTTTCGCACTGTTTTAGCCTATCCGAACCTTTACTTTAAGGTTGAAGGTGATAGATCTCTCATACTGATGCTTTATATCGATGACCTATTTTTGACAGGTGCAGACCCTCTCATTTACAAACGTAAGAGGGAGTTCGATTCCAAATTTGGAATGGTGGACTGCAAGCTTGTGACTACCCCGATGGAGCTTAACTTTAAGAAGTTATGCGATAATGCTGCCAAACCTGAATTAGTAAATGCCTCTGAGTTTCGTCAACTCATAGTAGCATTGATGTTCTTGAACTCCCGTCCGAATAGATGTTTTGCAATTAACATGTTGAGCCAACATATGGCTGAGCCTCATCACTCACATTAGATTGGTGCCAAGAATTTTCTGAGATATCTTCTAGGCAAAATCACTCATGGACTGAGATACACTACCAGGGTTGTGAAGTTGCATGGTTATTCTGATACTGATTGGGCAGGCAGTATGGTGGATCGCAAAATCACTTTTGAGTGTTGTTTCTCTTTGGGTTTTGCTTCGATATCCTAGATGAGTAGGAAGCAAAAGTCTGTTGCTTTGAGCACCGCCGAGGCCAAATACATAGCTGTGAATATGATCTCCTGTGAAACTGTCTGGTTGAGGAAGCTCTTCAGTGAGTTGTTTGGACATGTGTTGGATACCACCATGATCCTTTGCGACAACCAGAGTGGGATCTGATTATCAGAGAATCTTGTGTTCCATGATCGCTCCAATCATATAGACATGAGGTACCACTTTATCCGGGATATGGTACATCGAGGAGCAATAAGGCTCCATCACATTGGAACTGATGTGCAAGTCGCCGATATTCTGACTAAGCCCCTGGGAAAGGTCAAATTCTTGACTTTCTGAAAACGACTAGGAGTCGTAGAGAGACCTTCTCCTAAGGGTCTTGTATGATATAGACATTGAGCTCTGGCAACTCCAGGGGCCATGGGGTACTTCTTGGAGTGATGAGAAACCATTGGGTGAGTGGTTCAGCCTTCCCCTAATGGTTTGCTATGTAGGCAGGATGAGTGGTTCATCCTTCTCCTGCTGAGACACAATCATAGGGTGAGTGGTCCAGCCTTCCCCTAGTGATTTGTTGTGTACAGGGTGAGTGGTTCAGCCTTCCCCTGGGATACCCCATGGTGACATGTAGGCAAGATGAATGGTTCATCCTTCTCCTACTAAGACATCCTACCCATGCAGTTTGGGACTCATGCGAAATACCTCTCATCTCGCCAATGAATAGGGAAATGAGGATAGGGATCATAGTACTACCGATGGACGCATCGTGTACTACCGTACTCCCTATGCTAGGATGATATTGATCTAGGATCAATTGGAACTGATTTTGGATCAGTAAGAGTGGTATGAGACACTCTCTTTATATGGAACTGACTTTAGGTCAGTAGAGAATGGTATGATACATTCTCAACACTTCTTCTTCTTCATAGTTCAGCAAAGCAATGCAGGGCACTGCATTGATGGCAAAGATAGTATAGACTAGCAGATGGATTAGCATATGGAGTTCTCCCTAGTTGAGAGGGACTGTTAAAATTGGCAACTAGGGCCAAACTCCATGTGGGTCATCTTATTTATGGCAACTGATATTTTTCTTGGATTCCTCTCTTTGAGAGGTGTAGGATTGATCTAAAGATCATCCGATTCCGACATGTATTTATGGAGATATGAATTTATTTGTATTTGACAATTTGTCAAGGTTGGCCAGCAAACAAATTACCCCCAACTCAACCTCAACGTAGCATTATAAATAGAGGAGGCCTCAAGTCATTTGTTACACACACTTCTCTCATGATCTCTCTCCACTCATTTGGGTTTGGTGGCAAGAGAGGTCAGGAGGGAGTAGCCCTAGCCGCAGCCTTGAAGGAGATCTGGCCACAGATCAAAGGAGCTCTTATACGCAGCAGAGAAGGCTCTAATGTGCATCAAAGGGAAGGCTCCAATCCATAGTTAAGGTAGGCTCTATATACTGTCAAGAAGAGCTTTAAAGTACGCTTAAAGGGAGGCCCTAATCTGCTGTCCTAGAGACCCTTATATGCAGTCAAGGAGGAGCCTTAATATGCAGTCAATGAAGGCACTAATACGCTGCCTGAAGAAGCTCCAATACACAGCCTAAAGAAGCCCTAATCTGCAGTCATAAAGGAGCCCTAATTCGCTGTCAAGAGAGCCCGAAATCAACTGTAAAAGAAGACCTAAAGCTGCAGACAATGGAGACCTAATACACAGCTAAGAAGGAGACCTAAGCACAGCTAGTATAAACCTTTTATCAGCATGAAAGAGGCATGGGTTAAGCGACTATTTGGGCATCCCTTTTATAACTGTGTGAGGTTGTTTTCATCTTATAGGAGGGCCGAGCTAGAGGAGCTTAGGATCAGATCTGTTGTAGTATCATTGGAGGGGCAAGGACAATGTTTATGCTGCCTGGAAGCTACAGGAAGACTGTGTGTTAGGCCGCAGGCCATAACACCACAGTCAAGGATTGTTTATGGGAGTTTGAGGGCTTATATATGCCCAGATCATCAGCGTAATCTAGGAGCTGTCTTGTGAGTTAATACTGCCGAGATTAAAGGCTGTTTTGATGACTGTTGGATGACTGCTACAGTAGTGTTTGGTGCCCTAACTGCTGAAGCAGTGACAGCTAGTGCAGCAAGAAGACAACACTGTTTTGGGAGCTGTATTGGGTCAAGGTTTGACCATGTTTGTCTCAATTTAATGTACATCCTGGTGAATGATCTTCAGATGAAGATTCTATCCTGTTTTACCAGCATTGACTTCTCTGATCAAGACTTTACTACTGCTGTCATAAAATATCAGTTTTGTATATTTGTACTATCTCTCTCTCTGCTGAACTATTGAAGACTAAAAAAGATTTGATCAAGGGTTTCCCCACATAGGGGTTTATCCCTAGCTGGTGCCACATCTTGTGTCCTCTTGTCTTGGCTTGTCTTCCACTGTTTATGTTTATGTTCTATCTGCATTTTACGATCATATTGATGTGATTGCTAATCTTGATATTGATATTGAGCTAATAAGAAAATTGAAGTAAATTGTTCTAAGCATAGAACATACCAAAATTTAACAACATCACAACCTATGTCATAGGGTTCACCGAATTTGAAGGTTCAGGTTCAAAATTCGGCGAACCTCAAAAAAAATTTGAAATTCGTTCAGGTTTGCCGAACCTGAAATTCGAACCCAAAGGTGAACCTAATCGAATTCGAACCTGAACGAACCTAAACGCACCTAAACGTGAATTTAATCGAATTTTTTTAAGGTTCGATTTAGGGTTAGCCAATTTTTTTGACGGTTTTATTTCGTTGTTTACGAGAAAAACCATGGGCCGCATACCGCTTTTCTGCAACACTTCCCACCAAATATTTCTTTATAAACGATGGCTCTCTAAGGCTTTGGCACAAGTTGTCGGGAGTATTGAGCAGAGTTGTGCATTTGATTGCGTTGTGCAGTCACGCAGTGTGAATCGTGATTTGTTGCACGCACCTCTGTTTGATTTGCTGCACACTTCGAGCTTCGGCGTCGAGCTTCGACGTTGAAACTTGATTACACCGAGTCACCGACATGTAACACAGGACTCGTCACCCAGGCACCGTCGACTCAAAATTTATAACTTATAAGTTTGTATTGAGTTTAATTAAGTTTGATTGACTGTTGTGCTGCGTGCATTTCTAGCATTGTTGGGCATTTTTCGTTTTGCCTAAGTTGTTCCTTTCTCTTTCGAGCATTGTTTTTGTTTTTGTTTGTGGGTAAACTTGCTGGCTGGATTTGGAGATAGCGTTGGTTGTCCAAGAGCCTGTATGCATCCCTTAAACCAAATCTCAAATAGAGTATACTTGCTTTCTATTGGTTGGCATTCAACAGGTCCATATTTGGTTTGCTCGATTTTTGAAGTAAGCATTGTAACCGGTTAACAAAAAGTGGTTGAAGTCTTGAAGAGGCATGATCTCAGCGTTCTTTCAATTGCAAAGACTTTATTTAGTTTTATTCTTCATCATGTCAGCCTTTAACTAAGACAATGCCGCCTACCGATTAAGATGAATTTCTTTATACATTGTTTTAATTTTGAGCTGGCAGCTTAGAATTGTTAAGCATAACTCTACAATTGTTAAGCACTTGCGTTGTCACTTTAGCTTGGCTGGTCTGTAGAAGCTGCATAAGGTCATGGTCATGACTGAATAGTTTTACAGGCAGGCAAGGTCTTGACTGAATGGTTTTACCCTTACGGTAAAGCAGAGCCTGGTATTCTATTTTTCCTTTGTTCTAACAACCCAACCTCAACTTAGATTATATTGTATTGATTTCTGTGTAACCTATTATGGGTATGGCCTGGCCTGAGTTGTTTCTTTGATTTTTGAGTTGCTGCTCATTAGCCTATCCAATTATTTTGTGATTCTGCCACTGGCCTTGGATATCATCACTGCAAAACCTTCGGGGTTAACAGAATGACGAAGGAATTGTATGTAGTGTGGTTTTAGGACACTTATACCTGGGCAATGGATACAAAATAATGGTTTCATTCTGTATTTCTTGGTTAACAGTTTCAACTAGAATGTCTCTTTCTTTGTTTAGAACAATATATAGGGCAAATCTTGTTGTCTGTTTTATTTTTTAGTTGTTTGTTGGAATATTAAGCATAAGAAATCCATGCTATTGATTGAAGAAGCTTATTTTAGACAGGTGTATACTCTGTTTCTTAGGGATGATCCCCCTTCTTCCAAAAATAACAAGAGGTCAATTGAGGTTTGGTTCTCTCTGGCAGTGGATAATGCTTCCAGAAGATATTCTCCATTTTCAAACTTCCTACTGGAATTAACAATTGTTTCCCTATAAGAGGGCTTTCTCTCTCTGTCTCTGTGAAATGCTTTGCCAATTCAGAAGTTCGCTTCAGGGCACAAGTACCTAGGTTTATACAATAGCATCTTCCCTTAGTTCTGTAATCACATTGCTAACAATCTTTTGTCATACCTCGTGGGCCAATTTGGCCTGTGTTTTATATCTATGTAATGTTGCAAGTCATCTAGTTACAGTGGCATATCCTATGTTTGCTCCTGGGTTTATGCAATAACATCTTCCCTCACTTCTGTAATAACATTGCTAATAGTGTTTTTGTCATACCTTGTGTGCCAATTTGGCCTGTGGTTGATATCTGTGTAATGTTGCAAGCCATCTGGTTACAAACTTTACCTGATGATTTATATGTTGATGAGCCTCTGCATGACTTGTTGTCCAAAATCATTCATCCAATGCCCATTTGTGGCCAACATACAGTATCTTTGACTTTATCTGCAAATGATATACTATTTTAGCTGTCTAAATAAGACAATCACATCATTAATCTGATCCCTACACAGTTTCCTAAATTTCAGAGTGAAAACCATTACTATTTGTCTCATAATCAAATACAGTCTTTCTGTGAACCAATGTTTTAAAACTCCGACTCCGACTCCGACTCCGACTCGGCCAAGGGTCGACTCCGACTCCGGCTCCGACTTGGTATCGACTCGACCGGCCCGATTTCAATGACTCGGTCGTTGTAAAAAATACATTAAATATTTATTTTTTATAAAAACACATAACTTTAAAGATTTTCATTCATGTTTCCAAACACACAGCATTAGAATATAGATAGAAGAATATCCATTATATCAAAATGGCACCCAGTGCACTGTCCAATACATACACGATGATGATATAGAGATCAAAACAAAAACACATAACCAAGGAGGCTATAAATGGCCTCTACAACAAAAGTTTGTGACCAATACTACTGGCTACTGCTAGAGTTGCCAACATCATCTGGCTCAGTGTTACTTGGGAGCAAGAGCGAAAGAGGGGAGCGAGAGCGAAAATGGGAGCGGGAGCGACATTTTCAAAAGCTCTTGGCTTGGGAGCGAATCCCAGAGGAATTTGACAACCAATGTCACTAACATCAAGGTACATAGAGGGATTGGTGCTCTTGATTAAATACGAGTTCCATACCCTAATACATGACAAAATTCAATGGAAACATTTGCAATCCCCCAATCCTAAAATCCTGAAAAACTGATAAGTTACTGGATTTTGAATGAAATCTAAAATTCTACTTTCTCCATATGAAATCCAATGAGGTCGGAACCACTCTCAAACATCCTGAGTCATTTCATGGTAATGTTAAAAATTTAAGTAAAAAAATGAAAATGAAGATTAAGGAGAATGTCACTTTTACTTGAATTTAACATTACCATGAAATTTGAATAGTATATCAATACTAGGAGAGGGGAATGGACCCCAAATAGAATTTAACTAATTTAGAAAACACCTTGGAGCCCCCAACACTCAGCTAACAGTTAAATTTAAAAAAAAAAAAACATGAAAAATCGCATTTTTTTGGGGTTTACATGCCGCATTCATTGACTCAGCAGAGTTATTGCAGAATCAGCCGAGTTAGTCATGACTCGGCCTCCCGTTCCATTTTTTCTACTGGGTCACAAAAAATCCCAACGACTCGAATCAACTCAGCCGTTTCAGATTTGATTCGGTCGTTTTTTAAAACATTGCTATGAACGAGCACTGAAGTGAGCCTTCTCTTAGAAACACAATGGCAATCCAGTCAATAACAAAATAATTTGCAAACCCTCTGTTCATGGATTTTTAATGTGTGGATTTTTAATGGATTTTTCATGTATCAACTGCACTGTATTGTACTAGGGAGCAAAGCATTAGTATTTAGCAGAGCCTGATGTAGTTTTAAATTTTAGTGTCTAATTAATTTCAGTTCTTTTTGTGTCATAGTATGACATCCATACAGTACAATTCCTCTCTCAAATTTTGCTAGAGCCTTCTATAATAAAAATATTCACTAGTGATTGTGAAAAAATATAGGAGGAAGATTTAAAATTTGTCTAAACTCAAATTAGAATTTATATTAAAAAACATATTGTTAGGCTGAAGTTATATCACTTTCACCTTGATCAGAAAATAAGCTTATATCCTTGAATATTTCATGCATCTCCATTTGCATAGTGAACATTGTGGGTTTGAGAGTTGGCTACTATTGAACTTAATGATTGCTTGAGTATTGACATTCAATCTCACTAAATAGAGACTGAGAAGTAAAAGAAAACTGTGCTTGCTTGAGGATTGGCATTCAATCTCACTAAATAGAGAATGAGAAGTAAAAGAAAATTGTGCAAAACCATGTATCCTAGGACCTAGTATGATTCAATAGATTTTTTTTACTTCTTATTTTTTAATCAAAATATCAAGTTTTATTTGAATTTGAATTTCACTATTTTATCATTTATTTAAATTTTAATCTTAATATGCCATTGCCAACAAAAATGCAGACATATTTGTCATGGCACCTCCAAAGTCAATGGCAGAATGATGGAAATATGTGGAGAAATTGGACGGACCTCATGGGAGGCATTTGAAATGCAAGCTATGTAATAATGAGTTTTTTGGATCTTTAACTAGAGCCATGGACCACTTACTTTCTGTCACTAATGGCAAAGAAGGTGGTGTTGAAGGTTGCAAGAATGTGTCTGCAAAGCTCAAGGAGACACTTTAGAAAGATTATGACAATATACAAAAGGCTAAGAAAATGAATGAAAACAAAAGACAACATGTTCAAACAGAAATTACAATGAATTACAATTCATTTTCTGCACTTTCTTCAAGCACGGTTGGTGTTGGGAGTTCATCTTAGTCAAAGATCGGTAAATCAAGTGGGACAGCTACATTAAATTCTCTTTGGAAGCCCATGCAGAAACAAGAAGTTGATGATGTTGTAGCTGATATGTTTTTTGAATCTACAATTCCATTTAATGTGGCAAGAAGCCCTTACTTCATCAATGCGTGTAAGATGATGGCAGGTTTTGGTAAAGGATATATCCGTCCTAGTTCTAAGACTATAAGGACCACTCTTTTGAAGAGGTCAAAAGAAAGAGCTACAAAAAATTTGCAGAAGATCAAATACTCTTGGAAGAAAACAGGGTACACACTTTTATCAAATAGTTGGTCAGATATGAATCGTAGACCTCTTATTAAAGTATTGGTTTATTGCCCTAAAGGGGTACTTTTTTTAAAGTAGTTGATGCATCAGGGAATAAGAAGACCTCTAAATTTATTTTCAAGATTTTAGAGGAAGTTATTCTTGAGGTTGGAGAAGAAAATGTGGTCCAGGTTATAACTGATAGTGCTTCAAATTGTGTCGGAGCAGGAAAAATGATCATGGATAAATACAGAAAAATATATTGGACACCTTGTGCTGCTCATTGTCTTGACTTATTGTTACATGACTCGGCAAAGTTTCCATGGATTAACGAGATAGTTCGGAGGGGGAAACAAATTTCTCACTTCATATTTAACCATCAATTCACATTGAGCTTGTACAAGAATAATGCATCTAGAGAGTTGCTCAGGCCTTGTGACACCAAGTTTGCCACATATTATATTACTATCAAAAGGCTAGTTGGAGAAAAAGGGAGTATAAGAAGTGTTTTTGGAACAATGAGTGGGAAAAGTCTCATCTTTCAAAGGAAGCTAAAGGAAAGGAGTTGGAACATGTGATTTTAGGGAATGCTTTTTGGGGCAATGCTCAGAAGGTCTTAAAAGTATGTGAACTAGTTGTTGATATGCTTCACATGGTTGATAGCAGTGTTGATAATACCGGTATCGGGAAAATATCGGCGAGGGTCCAGAAAATATCTTATCAGCAATATTGGCGAAAATATCGGCAAGCATAAAAAATGCATAATATATTCATTTTTTTCAGATTTTTAAACATATAAAGCAATAACAACATGAAATAAACACATTGGCACATAAATATGAAGAAAACATTGATATATATGATGTCAAATAGAAATGATATATCAAAGGCAATACCAAATCCTTCTGATCCCTGATAATTGTCCATTCAAGGACTCAAATGTGGAGAACCAATACAAAATAACATCACATATATAAAAGTATCTCATCATCATGAGTTACATGTAGCATAACAAATAAAACTAGCAGCTATCTATCTACTGCCCTCTCCCCCTTTTACGGAAAAACATGATGGGCTGTTTGCCAGACCTGCCCCTAGTAGTAGAAGGCCCTGACCCTACCTCTGCACCTAATGTCAAATAATGAGCGCCAGGCATGGAGCTATGCTCTCCTATATCTATAGCAGATGGTGTTGATGTTGATGCTCCCGCAGTGTCCTCCTCCTCCTGCTCCTCCTCTAAGTGTTGTTGTTCCTCTGACTCTGAGTCCTCCTCTTGCTGCCCCTGCTCTAATGGATCATCTGCCATTGGCTCTAACCATGAAGGTGACTCCTCCAATATGGGCTCCTCAGACTCCACCCTCCACGGAGACAATACATCAATATTGTCTAAGGAAATGGCATCTGGATCCATTGGTGATTCTATTTGCCTCACTCGAAGTCGGATGTTGTAATGCACATACACCAAATCGTTGAGGCGTGCGAACTCCAACCTGTAAGAGTGTCAAAAAAAGTAATGAGTCTTGACTCTTGACTCTTGACACTTGAAGGTCATAAAATAAAAATTAAAAATTACAATAAGTGTAATTGTTCAACTGAAGGCTTGAGTTCAAAGTTATACCTGTTGTGCTTTTTGGCGTGTATTTTCTCAAACACACTCCAATTGCGCTCACACCCTGAAGAGCTACATGTTTGAATCAAGATTCGTATAGCCAATTTTTGCAAATTTGGTGCCCTTGCTCCATAGCTTCGCCACCAAATATCTACAACAAAATAATGAAATAAAAAATTCAAAAACTTAAAAGTTAAAACATATTTAAATTCAAATTTCTAATTTCTAATGAGTGATGACTTGTCACTTACGTGGCATGAAGAGGGCCCTTTCCCTAATAGCATCATCAAAGCCAAATAGGCCAACACAATCCCGATAAGACTGTATCTCGCGATTGATTTTGCTACGAAGCTCAGGATCAGGTATCATCCTCTGAATACAGGTATGGAGCCCTTCCATCACCTCGCCATCAAAATCAAAGTTGCATTTGTATGAAAATGCGGGGTTGAGGAAGAGTGCTGCTGCATGAATGGGTCGATGAAGCATCCCTATCCACCGACTATCGATCACATCCCATAACACCATCTTCCTATGAAGGCCAGCAGAACCCTTGTCTGCATAATAGGAACGAATGGCCTCCTTGGCCCTATCCATGCCCTCATACAAATAAGCCATTGCAGGCTTCTCTCCATCCACCAATCTAAGAACCTTTACTATAGGTTCGCTAACTGCACATGCTTCTTCTACTCCATGCCAAAATGTCTCAGAGTACACCATTTTTGCAATGGCTTTCCCATCAGGTCTCCTGTTGTATCTACAATTACGCCAATCATCAGACACAAACATTTGCTTCAACTCGAACTGACATCGAAGCAAAGACTGAAGAGTAATAAAGGTTGTGGCAAAACGTGTGATGGCAGGACGCCGCAACTCCTTGTTTTTAGTGTACCTCCTCATAAGGCTAAGAACAAAAGCATGGTTATAAATAAACTTGGGGATGCTAGCCATATCAACTGCCTCCTTGATGAAGGAGAGTTTCCCCATATCCTCAAGCAACAAATCAAGACAATGCGCTGCACATGGAGTCCAGAACAATGTGGGATGCCTCTCCATAAGCATTCTGCCGGCAGACACATAACTAGCTGCATTGTCTGTTATGACTTGCACCACATTCTGCACACCAATCTCCTGAATGAACCCATCTAACAACTCACATATCGTTGCTGCATCTTTAATATGCTCTGATGCATCCAACAATTTAATAAACATGGTACCTTTAGGACAATGTACCAAGAAATTTAGAAGGGTCCTACCCTTCCTATCTGTCCAACCATCAGACATCACTGTGCATCCAGTGACTTCCCATGTCTTTTTCAACTCCGCCAATCTAGAGTTGATGTCCTATTTTTCTGCTTGAAGAATTGGCCCCTGCAACTCCTCATATGTGGCACTTTTGTACCCTGGGCCCACAACAGGAATAGCATCACACATTGGCTGCCAAAATGGATTGGTTTTTGTGATGCTGAGAGGTAAGTCGCTCCAAAAAATACACCTCCCCATGACTCTATCTGCTTCTTGCTTCTTGTTTTTTTTAACAAGCGATTTTATGCCAGGTTGTGCTCCAGCTCCTGTTCGTGGAACAAGAAATGATGACCTCACACTCACACTAGCAGTAGCATGTGATGGTGTGCCAGTTGTGGAGCCCCTCCCACTAGGGCCACTAGGCCCACTACCCTTAACACCAAAATCAGAAGATATCCCGAAAGATGTACCTGCACGTTCAACTTTGTTTCTTTCCGCCTCTTCCTTCTTTTTGTCCTTTTCTTCAATTGCCTCAAGAGCTTTTTGTATAAGCTCCGGACTAGAAACTGTACAAACCCCAAAATCATGTCCACTGAGTCTAGCAAGATGGTATTTCAGTCGTGTAATCCCACCTGTCATCTTGTCCCCACACAATTTGCATGTAAGATATGCACGATTTGTCCCACCATCAAGGCTCCCATACTCCCAAAATGGGTCCAAGGCTTTTGGCATATTTGTATTTTGTAGTGGGCTAACTCAAAAGGAAACCTAGAGCACCAAAAAAAATTTGGAATTAGTAACTTAATAAGTAATACGATTACGAAATTACAAATAACCACATCATTTTACAAAACAGTTTTAACTTTTTTTGCTACATTATTTGCAATTTTGCAATGGGCATGAAAAAAGAGCAGACTTAAAAGTTAAGAGGGCAGTGAGCTTGTATCATGCAATAATTGCCACTTTAACCAAAGATGCCAACTTCCAAGCAATGAAAGAGCCTAAGTTCTAACAATGCAAATGATATGCCAAGGAAATGAGGTGACTGTATATCACTGTTATGTAATAAATAATAAATAATTATTAATTAATAATTATAGTTATAGTATAACCAGGCCTAGTCATAGAAGTGTAATACAAGTTGACTGTTGAATGCTCTTGAACAAAAGAGTATGAACATGTTGTAACGTGAGGTATCCAAATGGAAAATGAAACACATAGCAAATTGGCACGGAATGAGAACAATTTCTTTCAGAATTATGCCAAGCATGGAAAAAATATATAACTGTTATACCACTGTTGTAGGTGCATAATGCATTATTAGACCTGTTGTAGGTGATACCACTGCTGTAGGTGTTAGGATATTCCGACACATAGGAATAGTTAAGTATAACTTGGTCTAGTATAGAGTTAGGTAAAGTGTGTTTCTTTACTATGTACATTTGTAACTTACAATCCGACGGTCACGATATGTAGTGATCCGACGGTTCATTCTCTCCTCGGTATTACCGACACTTGATCCGTGGCTTGACACCCGATTGGTCCATGAATTCTATTTAAAGCGCATGGAGGGTCATTTGTAGGTTAACCGTGCATGAGAGAAGCTTATGTAAATTTTCATTCTTTTATTAATAAATTGCCTGTAGTAGCCACGTTGGCGCAGGTCGTGGACTATTTCCCTCTCTGAGGGTTTTAACCACGTCAAAATACTGGTGTATTGATCTGTGATCTGTTTGTGAGCGGTGTCCTTTTGGTGTTCTGTCTGAGGAACTTACCCTGTATATTCCTACAGTAAGTGACCACTTTTGTATTTGTAATATTGTATTACCTTGACAGTGATATCAATATGAAGTTATTTTCTATAAATATGTGTGGTATTGCTCAATGCTAATACACCATTTCTCTTGTGCAGTTCTGAGTTCGGTGAAGTTGCACCAGATTTATTGAAAGATTATAACGTGCCACATTTGTTTCAAGAAGACCTGTTTGATGTTTTCGATAATTCCAAACGGCCCCCATTTAGATGGTTAGTTATTAACTTATTAACTTATTATGAACCTGATGATGACTTGACAATGATATAGGCCTGAACGTTGATATAGATGTGAGTCATGTGACACATCACAGTGAGCTTGACTCTCCTGAGTCCTGACAACAATGATCCTCTAAGTAACTCGATGATGATGTATGGCCATAATAGTGGCATGGAGAGTTTCTTAGCAGTGGTAATAATTTATTAATTTGACACTAACAGTGATCTATGATGGCAGTAATGAAAACATAGTGACAAGTCACAAACCTTGATGACTTGTGCAATCTTTTGAAACAGATGTAGCAATTAATGTTTGGATTCTTGGAATATATGTTTGTTCTGAGAATCACTATGTTTTGCAAACCCTTGCAATTTGAAATGCAAAACAAAAACCAAGCAAAATGATTGTAGGGAACCGGAAGAATGAGAATCGAGATTGTCTTACTGTTCTTGGCACTTGCAGCTTAGAGAAATCTTCGTTGTTGGTGGCAAATTGGCAATAATGGCGTCAAACCCTCCTTGGCAGCAACTACATTCCTTCTCCAGCGCTCAAAAAACAAAATGACTTGAAAAAAACCAAAAATCGAATCATATAGGCCGCGCGGAATGATTTCAGTGTCACCGGCAATATTATCGGTCGTCGCGCGATATTTTCCGAGATATCAGCGTTATATCGTAAATCTCGCGATATTTTCAAAACCCTAAAATATCGCGATATTTGGTCAGCGATATTTCGGCTCGCCGAAAATATCGCGATATTTCTAAATATCGCCGATATCTCGGCGATATTATCAACACTGGTTGATAGTGATACCCCTTCCATGGGTTTTGTTTATGAGGGCATGGATCGTGCTAAAAAAGCCATTGCAAAATCTTTTAATAGTGAAGAAAATGAATACATTGCAATATGGGAGATGATTGATAAAAGATGGAAGATGTTGCATAGTCTTTTACATGCAACAGCTTGTTATTTGGATCCTAGACTTTTGGGATAGAAAGAACAAATGATGCAGAAGTCATGAATGGCCTTTATGTTGCAGTTGAACGATTGGTCCCTAATCTAGAAGAATGCAGGAGAATTAGAGAGCAGCTCCGAGCATATAGGTTGGAAGAGAGAATATTTGCAAGGTCTAGTGCAGTACAAGATAGGCCCAATATTCCTCTAGGGAGATGGTGGCAGTTTTATGGATCAGAGACTCCTGAATTGCAACGTTTTGCAATTCGTATTTTGAGCCAGGGATCAAGTGTCTTTGCTTGTGAAAGGAACTGGAGTAGCTTTAACCATATCCAGGCCAAGAAAAGAAACAAATTATTGTCTACAAGGTTGGAAGACCTTGTTTATGTTTGCAATAATTTGAAGTTGGCCTTGAGTAGTGTGGCCAAAGATGCATCTAGTTCCTCCCAGCCATGGTTTGATGCTGATCTAGAGCCAGAAGAAGATGATATTAGCACTGATGGTGACTCACTAGATGAGCCAAATGTTGGAATTCCATCTATTGATGACTTTGATGATCACCATTCTGGTGCCTTTACTATGCCATCTGCACATGATGATTAGAGCTTTTTTATCATACTAGTAGGCCATAAGTATAGATTATCTATGTTTTTTGAATTTCCTAGAACAATTTTATGGATTATAACTACTTAGCAATGGTCCTTATGACTTCCTTATTATATTAGCATTGATGGTGACTCACTAGATGAGCCAAATGATGGAATTCCATGTGTTGATGACTTTGATGATATTATGACTTTGATGATATGTAAAATTTTGAAATTTGAAGGTGTCCTACAATGAGTTCTTAATATAGTTGTATTGTAATGTGTATGTTTAAATTTTGATCATGTTTTGATTATGTGATTTTTTAAAAGATTACTAGTATTTGACATTCATTTAAATTTTGAAGACTGAAAATTATGTCATTTCTTTTTGCAAATTACTATTGTGTATGTTTACATTTAACTAGATGTTAGAATGATTACATTATTCATGTATGTTTACTAATAAGAATTTGTATTCATGTGTTTATGGATCGATTTTGAATATTCTATTATTTTGTCATATATATATATATATATTGAAAAATATGTATAGTCGATCCTAATGTCAAACCTCATTCGAACCTGATCAGAAAATTCAAATTTGAATCGAACTTTGCCAAACTCGAACTGTGTGACATAGATCACAACAACCCATGTCGATGGCAAATAAATGTGTTTTGAGTTGACACTCTCTCATTTGGAGTTTGGCATTTTCACATCTCCCCCACATTTCACCATACCTCCATTGATGATCATGATTTGAAAGTTGTGCATTAGATGTACAAAGCAATGGGTTTCTTATGTGACTCTCTTGAGAATGAAATTGTGAATACTGCCACAGTCAACTAGGACTATAACTTTTTGGTGCTTGATGTAGCCCATGAGTTTCAATGTTTGTGGAATTGAAATACCTAATAATGCATGCAAGGAGATCAGGGGTTCTTCAAGAGGAAATGATGGTTCAATATCTGCTTGATTCGAAGTGTTGGTGTCTTCAACTTGTAACGTTGGTATCACTTTAGGGGTTATGTCTTCCATCAAGGCCAAAATAGTCATATCAATTTGAAACAATTATTGTTCTTTACACCTATGGCCTAGAGCTTTTCATCACAATTGTGCAGAGTCCACATCTTTAGCAGTTTGCCATTTCTACTAGAGACAAACATTATACCTTTAAGGGATGAGTAGAAGTTGTACTTGGGGAACTACCTTAGGGAGAAAGAGTGCAGGGAATGCATGTTGGTTTTTCCATTTGTGTATTAATCACTATTTCAGCTTCTACAGACCTCTCAATTGCTTCTAACCATGTAGTAGGATGTTCCATTTTCACTTATGTCCGAATCTTCTCCTTGAGACCACTAATGAAACATTCTTTAGACAAGTAATATGTTAAGTTCTCTATATGGATGGCTAATTGCTCAAAGGTTGCTCTAAACTCAGTGACTAAGGAAATTTGGTGTAACTTGGCAAGTTGTCTCAAAAAATCAATAAACCTCTTGAAACGTGGATAGAAAACTTTAACAAAATGACTCTAAGAAATGTAACCTAAATAGGTTTTTTTTTAATGCCATTCCCACCATTTCCTTTGTTTTTTATCTAAATATTAGAACCTCGTCCTGAGTTTCATCATGTCATCAACGATACCCTGGAGGGTGGAGGTTACTAGCAAGAAATCAAGCATGGGGAGTTTGGTGGGGGAGGGAGAGGGTGTGGAGGGGGTGGAAGTTGGAGTGGTTAGGTTTGGGTTCCCATAAATCCCACTTTTCAAGAGGGGCACCTAGAAGCCCCTCCTTTTGCAAAATGCATGTCACGCACAGGAAAAACATTTCAATGTGTGTTTCACCAAAATTAGCAAAAACGAGGGAACAGGAAAAACATTTCAGCGTGAGTTTCATCACAATTAGCAAACAGGGGACAAGGTGAAATGTTTTAACAACTACACACCCCCCCCCAACCTGTTGAGAAATCAATGCTAGTAGAATTAGGGCTAGATTTATCTTTCTTGTAATTACTTGTAAATTATGTTGGCTTCTTTTACTTATTTGTTATATTATCTTTAATCAAGCAATTACCAAATTATGTGTGCATGAAGATTACAAAAACAAAAGACACAAAATGTAGGTACTCTGCCAAGGCAAAACCCCTATGTAGGGGAAAACCTAGTAAAAACTATCTTCCTTCAATACTTATTCTTGAGACTGTACAACCTAGACACAGACCTCCTCCACACCAAGCAAGTCTCTCCTTCTTCGATCCAACCTTCGACCTAGCAGCAGCAGCACTTCAACGCTAGCAACTTCAACTTGGCAGCTCCTCCTTCAATAGTTATTCTTGAGACTCTACAAACTAGACACAGACCTCCTCCACACCAAGCCAGCCTCTCCTTCTTCAATACAACCTTTGACCTAGCAGCAATAGTACTTCGACCCTACCAACTTCGACTTGCCCGCTTTTGGCATCAACAGCAGCTTCACCTTTGACAAGCAGACTTCTATCTCCTAAACTAGCCCACACGAGAGAGAGAGAGAAACCAAAACTTCGATTTTGTTCTTCCCTTCCTCCTTGACCAAACTCACACCTCTTTTAGTCTCCTTCTTCACCTTTGCACTTTTCCCAGCTTCTAGCTTCCAGCTTTAGATATTGAACAATGTGTGAGAGAGTGAGATGCCCCAAATGAAGTCGAACTGCCTTGTATATATAGCCTTCCAATGAGGTCGCATTGCCTTCCTTGAGGCCGACTTGGTGTGGAGGTTACATAACTCATTTTGACTTAGAAATAATTCTTTTTACATTGTTCAAAAGCCCAAGAAGGGTCTCATAAAATATACAATGACTCTAATGGCACTTTATTAATCCTAGGAATCCGCAATGGGGACTGTTACTGCTCAATCTAGCAGGGGACCTAAGGGGAATCCCTAAACGGAAAATGCTAGGCCAAGGGTAACAAATGGAGTCTTAGCCCACTGTCACCTTAGCTAAGGCTCTATTCTATTTACGGACTTTCACCGATGGGAGGAGACTCGATATGTATGGAGTCACTAATGAATGATAAGTCAATGGTTATGAGCGACCCAAACCCTTTCTGAGAAGTGTGAAAATCTCTAAAGACGAGAGAGATCCAATCCAAAGTGGTGATGAGAAACAATCTCACCTCACTTGTATTTACTATTTACACACATCTAAGCAGTTCAAATTAGCCTCATTGGCATACATAAGCTCCAAAAACAAAATAATGTGCTAATAATACAACTTTTAGTGACAAGCCCACCAAACTAGCTGATGAATGAAAAGATAAGCCTCTCAAGAGGTCAAATAATAATCTATGCATGTCGTAGGGCCCTCTAAGAGGCCTAATGAGGTCCATGGGTGCCATAATGAAGAGAAAGACACTCGAAAGCAGTGGACAAGGGGGTGGCCCCTTGTGATAACCTGTGGTGCTCCAAATGACATCTGGGAGCACAAAAATGTCCTCATGGGTCTCCAAACAAAACGAAGATGCCTATAGATCGACCTCAAGAGCTAGGATGATGGTGCAGGTGATGCCACATCATTGTGGAAGTTCTGAATCATCTGCCAAGTGTATGGTGTAGATCAGGGGTCAGCTGGGCATGATGGATCAATTGCATCCTCCTCATCCAATAGGTGAACCACGAGCAATCTCTGAATGGTTGTGGGGATCCATGGAGTGTAATCTGCTGCTGTGGAGGCCCATGGCCCTCAACACTCACCCTACATGTGCCAATGTAGCCCTCTAGAGGATTAGGACCCCGTATAGGGAGACCAAACCCCAAATGGAAACCATTTGCAATCATGCATAAGACCCAATGCGTCCCCTAGCCCTCGAGAAATTGAGTAAATGAGCTTACATAATTATGAACCACAGGTGGGGACTTCATAATGATCTTCCCTTCAATAATGGGCTTTGGGATGTGCCAACATCTCCTAAACTCCGAATGGGTTAACCAAACACCCTATTAGGTGGTTTCTACCTCTAAAGGGGATAATACAGTAAAGGTACATCCGTCAAAAGGTGGTGGCATGTGACAGATAGGTGAATGAAGGAGGGGATGGGAAGGGGAAGCCATGGGTCACATGTTGGGGTACAAGCGTAGCTAATAAGAGGGAAGCCCACACTTTGGGTTTATAATGTGTACGAGGGAGCAATCATGATACATGAGGTTCCCCAACCTTGGTTTTTCCACCCTCTTTATATGTCCTTTGCCTTTTATGATTTTCTTTGATTAATTGCTCAGGGCTCAAGGGGCTAGAGCATGATGTGTAAGATATAGCAGTGGAATTCCCCGTTTAAGGTCGGGCGGTTCATCGGGGTTGGGACAATCATGGGTTCCTATATGATGAAGGCTCATAAAACCTGTAGGAACCAGGGTGATGGCCATGATAATGGGGTAGAGCTCATGTATTGGCTTTTGCCCACATGCTAAAATGTTTTTGTCCCGGCCATCTTTTGCATTTTGTGGTACTTTTTCTATTGAATGTGGCCATATATACTTTTAACTTTCTTTTCAGCTGCATCAACCTCTGGGCTTCTTTTCACCATGACCCAAGGTGTGGACAAGGGGAAGGAGCAGGCTAACCCTATGTGAACCCAATGGAGGAATGTGGACTCAGGCAGGAAAAATGATGGATGGGAAAATAACGAGTGGAAAAAGGGTAATATAAGCGGATAAGGGAGCGGAACCACACAACCAAAATCAGGGTTTCCCGTGAAATACCATCCCTGAAACCAAATGGTCAGTACAAGAGATCCCACAGGACTAGAATCCAAGATTAATTCTTAATAGGGGTCTAGGGAACAGAAGCACAAACCTAGCCAATTCTTTCCGTCGAATACCCCCATTAATCCATGCCCAGAACTGTCCATGATAAGCAAACTACAAAACTCAATCTCAAAATGACAAGGCATACCTTTATATTCAGGAGGCCCACCTTCAAACATACGATCATGGCAGACGAGCGAGGGACCACATGGTTGGCTCAGGTGATGGAGAAATGGCACAATGAGCTAGCTAATGGCTGCAAGGGGTTGTTGGCTGCCAATTGAAGACCATCTTGGAGGAAAAAATTCTCCTAGGGATATTACCTAGGTAACATCTAGCTCCATCTAGGATGTGATCCCTCGATGAAGAGAGCGAAGCTACTCGAACAAGAGGTCACAAGAACTCCAGCAATCTCTTGGTTACTGTAGACATATCATTTGCACATATAAAAACACGGGGCAGCGTGTTTTCGCATCGTCTCATGATCGCACATGCTAGTATGTTATGCCATAAAATCAACAGAAAATAAAGATATGCAAATTTTAATCTAAGAGCAACTAATCTACCATGAGAAATATCACATGACATTATTTCTAATGCAAAAATCAGCATGCAATGCATTCTACTCTACCATGCATATAATACAATGTCAAGTCTCAAGGAATGAGGTGATATGACTTAATTTGACCGACTCAGGCCAAAGTTCATTGTTAAGTTTAGCAATGTAGTAATAGTCATCCCCAAAGATTCAATGAATCCTGACAGGTATGACATCCTTATCTACCAAGACTAAATCCCCAACCTTATATTCTTTCTTAGGCTTCCATTTTTTGCTTGTTTCAGAGATTGGTCACTTGAGGATTCAAATTTCCTGGGTAGGGAGGATATAGGAAGGTTTCTTGCCCTCGCATGTCTCATAATAAGGTCCAGGCTTGGTCACATGCGGCGAATAAGCAAGTTCCCTATAAAGTAAAAGGGGTACCATCAAATTGGGGAATGGTTGCATATGATAAATCCATTTGAACATGTCCCCAACGGTAGCTCCCCATTTTCGGGATAACAACATCCCCTACACATCAGGTATATCAATGACAATAAGGTCCATGAGGAGGGATATATCGGATTCCTAGCTAAAGAGACCTTAAGATATTTGATGATGCCTTCCACTTCCACAGGTTTGGAATTAAAATCACACACCCTTTTATATGGCCGAGTGATGTTGAGACTCAATTGCTTCATGACAGTGAAAGGCATGATATTGGCTGAAACACTGGAATCTAACATACAATTATGTAAGAAGAGGTCACTGATAGCCAAAGTGAGCAAGAAAGGTTTATGCTCGGGGTTTTGATCAGGGATGTTAATGTTTTGCAATTCTTCAAGTATTTCTTCATCCTGAATCCCAAGGGATGTTTTAAGTTGTTGTTGCTGCTCGGGAAGCTTAACAATCTCCTTTAAGGGAACAAGTATAGTCATCTTTCCAACAACAGGCCCTATGTCTATGTCAAGTTTAACTTCCTTCCCCTTTTCCTTCTTCCTATATTCTTTGCTAGGAGGATCCTTTCTTTGATTAACCTTTGTTGGAGGATTCTTCTTGGGAGGAACTTTGGGGATGGATTCTTTAGAAGGGGCTTGCTTGGGTGATGGATCTTCCTTGGGTGATTCATTAGGAGGTGAGGGGTCTTTGTCCTTTTCCTTTCAGGAATATTGGACCCCTTTGAATCTTCCATGGCTATCATCATTAAGAATGGATGCTTCCTTTTCTTCCTTAAGGGTGACCTCACTAACGGGAGGATGGTTGTATGATCCTCCTAGCAAAATGTTGAAGACATCACCGTCCTCCAAATTGGCTTGCTCATCTGTTTATTCATCCTCACTTTCATCCTCTTAACTTTCCTCATCACCAAATGAAGGATTTGGCTCAACAGCATTAGTTGGGGACAATGTGTTTGGGATTTAAGAAGAGCTCAACATATCTTCTTCATTTTTCTTTTTGGGAAAAGGCTTTCCTTTAGGGCACAACTCGGTTTTTGAGCCCTTTCTAAGGCGGTGATTTTATTCATGATAACCCTGTCACGTGCATTGGCCTTTTTGGTGAACCTTTCCACCTTTTTGAGAATAGCAAGGA
Source organism: Pinus taeda (assembly GCA_000404065.3). NCBI lineage: Eukaryota > Viridiplantae > Streptophyta > Pinopsida > Pinales > Pinaceae > Pinus > Pinus taeda. The sequence continues at coordinate 252,148 of APFE031571573.1, forward strand.
GAGTTTCTTCGTGTTGATCATTGGACTTCTTCTTGGTCAAAAATTTGGCTCTAGGGTGGTCATTGATATCAACCTTTGAAATTCGCAGGTTTTCTTCAACTTCTATCACTATTTCCTTAGCCTCGACCAAAGTAGATGGTTTCTTATCCCTCAACACATAGGTGAAGTGGCCACCCACGGCCTTTATGAATTTTTCAAGAATGTTGGCTTCAAATGGCCTCAAACAATCAAGTATATCTTTGACTACCCTATCAAACTTTTGAATGAATTCCCGCACATCTTCCCTTCCCTTGGTTATTTGGTAGAACTTTTCAATGTTCAAGGTCACTTGGTACATCAGTGCCTTAATCCTTGGGAGAATGGAATCTATGTTGATTATGTGTAAAATTTCTTGGTTCCCAGTCAAGGAGGCCTCAAAATTACTTCACAAACCCCTCTAGGTCAAGTGAAAGCAATCTTGCAGCTTTTATACTTCAAATGTACAAAAGGAATGGCTTATCAAGGTCATATTTACCCCTAGGAGATTTCGCTCATACTGCATGGGCCAATACATGGAGAGAACGTTATAATTGAGACAATCCCACAATATTAAGCAACAATTTGCATGCAGCAATTAGACTTAAAACAACGAAAATCCCATCTAGCATATGTGACAAAAGTAACAAGAATAACATAAAAAAATTGTACTTGCATGCAGTGGAGTATATCCAACCATTCACAAATGACAATAGAGAAGCTCCAAGAGAAGATAGACCAATAACCATACATCAAAATTCATCCATAAATGCTCCAATTCATCCTCCAAAAAAGTGCGAAATTCTCTAAAGAAGAGAGAGATCCAATCCAAAGTGATGATGAGAAATGATCTCACCTCACTTGTATTTATACACATCTAAGGAGTTCGAATTAGCCTCCTTATCCTACATAAGCCCGAAAAATAAAATAATGTGTTAATAATACAACTTTTGGTGACAAGCCCACCAAACTAGCTCATGAATGAAAAGATAAGCCTCTCAAGAGGTCAAATAATAATCTATGCATGTCGTAGGGGCCTCTAAGAGACCTATGAGGTCCATGGGTACCATAATGAAGAGAAGGACCCTCAAAAGCAGTGAACAAGGGGGTGGCCCCTTGTGATAACATGTAGTGCTCCAAATGACATTTGGGGGCACACAAGTGTCCTCATGGGTCTCCAAACAAAACGAAGATAGAGTATGTTGCCCTCAAGGTCTAGGATGATGGTGTAGGTGATGCCACATCATCATGGAAGTCCTGGATCATCTACCAAGTGTATGTTGTAGATCTGGGGCCGGTTGGGCATGATGGATCAAGTGCATCCTCCTCATCCAATAGGTGAACTACAAGCAATCTCTAAATAGTTGTGGGGATCCATGGAGTGTACTCTATTGTTGTGGAAGCCCATGGCTCTCAACGCTCACCCTACATGTGCCAATGTAGCCCTTTGGAGGATTAGGACTCTGTAAAGGAAGACCAAACCCCAAATGGAAACCATCTACAATCTTGCATAAGATCTAATGCGCCCCCTAGCCTTCCAAAACAACTAGTCATTAGAGAAATCAAGTAAATGAGCTTACCTAATCATGGACCACAGTTGGGGACTTCATAATGGCCTGCCCTTCCATAATGGGCTTCGGGATGAGCCAATGTCTCCTAAACTATGAATGGGTTAACCAAGCACCCTATTAGGTGGTTTCCACCTCTAAAGGGGTTAATACAATCAAGGTACATCCATCAAAAGGTGGTGGCATGTGATAGATAGGTGAATGAAGTAGGAGATGAGAAGGAGCAACCTTGGGTCACATTTTGCGGTACAAGGGTAGCTAATAAGAGGGAAGCTCGAGTTTATAATGTGTAGGAGGGAGCAATCGCAGTACATGAAGTGCCTCGGCTTTGGTTTCTCAACCCTTCTTTATATGTCTTTTGCCTTTTATGATTTTCTTTGATTAACTGCTCGAGGCTCAAGGGGTTAGAGCATGATGTGTAGGATATAGCAGTGAAATCCCCCCTTTAAGGTGGGTCAGTTCATCGCCCACCAGGGGTTGGGACAACCATGGGTTCCTATATGATGAAGAAGGCTCATAGAACTTGTAGGAACCATGATGATCGCCAAGATAATGGGGTAGAGCTCATGTATTGGCTTTTGCCCACATGCGAAAATGTTTTTGTCCCGGCCATATTTTGCATTTTGTTGTACTTTTCCTATTGAATGTGGCCATATATGCTTTTAACTTTCTTTTCAGCTAAATCAACCTCCAGGCTTCATTCCAGGCCGGGACCCAAGGTATCGGCATGGGGAATGGGTAGGCTAACCCTATGTGGACCCAAAGGAGAAATGTGGACACAGGCAGGAAAAATGATGGATGGGAAAATAATGAGTGAAAAAAGGGTAATATAAGTGGATAAGGGAGCAGGACCACGCAACCAAAATCGTGGTGTCCCGCGAAATACCATCCCTAAAACCAAATGGTCAGTAAAAGAGATCCCACGGGACTAGAATCCAAGGTTAATTCCTAAAAGGGGTCTAAGAGACAGAATCATAGACCTAGCCCATTCTTTTCGCCAAATCCCCCAATTGATCCATGCCCAGAAGTGTCCATGATAAGCAAAATACAAAACTCAATCTCAAAATGACAAGGCATACCTTTAGATTCAGGAGACCCACCTTCAAACATACAATCATGGCAGATGGGCAAGGGACCACATGGCTAGCTCAGATGGCGAAGAAATAGCACAATGAGCTAGGTGATGGCTACAAAGGGTTGTTGGCTACCAACTGAGGACCATCTTGGGAAAAAAAATTCTCCTAGGGATACTACCCACAAAATGGTGGGTAACAGGGACTCTGACTAATAAAATGATGACCTAAGCATGAAACCCATGCTTTAATAAGTCATTGTAACAATAATAAAAATTCTTTTGACAAATACATTTTATGAAAATCGAACCTAGTTACATTTTTCAACACTCCCTCTTAACTAGGGAGGTATTCATAGAAAAGATCTCAAACTATGTGAACTATGAAGAGTTTAGGCACCGCAATGCCATGGACTAGATTCTTGACCAGGGAAATCTATCTAACGTCTCTCAACAGTTTAGGCACCGCAATGCCACAGACTAGATTCCTAACCAGGGAAATCTATCCAAGTGGGACTAAGATGGACTAAAGCTTTCAGCCTCTCTAGGTACCATCAGGCTTACTTGCTAACCATCAACCTAGGGATCTGGGTGCATATCCGAGGTCAGAGCTCCATGACCAATGCCACCCTCCCTACTTCAGGAACTAGACATCAACACATAGTGTCAGCCAGATGTCCTCCCAGGCAATGTGTCTCACACACAAGGCCTCAACAAATCTCTTCCAAACTTTTATCATCATCAACAAAATCAACAATATCAACTAAACCAAGCATGCTTCTAAGATAGTCAAACTTCTTATTGGGAAGAGACTTTGTTAGTATATCAGCTACCTGGTTGTCTGTCGGGACATACTGTAGCTTCACAATCCCATCTTGCACCAAGTTCCTAATATAGTGGAACTTATTGTTGATATGCTTCGTCCTAGCATGAAACACGAGATCTCCAGACATCTTGATACAACTTTGACTATCAAAATTAATCATAGTAGGATCCAGAGGCTTCTCGAACAAATTTGTCAGAAGCTTCCTCAACCATACAGCCTCCTTTCCTACTTCACATGCAACCACGTACTCTGCTTCAGCACTACTCAAAGCAACGGGACCTTGCTTTCTACTCATCCATGAGATCATGGCAGATCCCAAACTAAAGCATCCACCGGTAGTGCTTCTCCCAACGATCTCACTACCACCCCAATCAGAATCTGTGAAGCCAATCAATTTGACTTCCTTGCTATTGTACTTTAGGCAATGATGTATTGTGCCACGAAGATATCTCAATATATGCTTGGCAATTATCCAGTGATCATGACGAGGCTCCAACTGAAACTGACTGAGGATGTTTACAGCAAAGCATATATCCAACCTAGTGTTTACGAGATACATCAGAGAACCTACCAACTGACGATACGAGGTAGGATCCACGAGACTTGAGTCAGAGCTCCTCAACTTCTTAAGATCGGTGATCATAGGAGTAGTCATGGGCTTGGAATCCATCATCCCAAATTTTTGCAACAACTTGATGTACTTTCCTTGCCCCAAATATATCTTCCCAGGATTTTGCCATACTTCCAGACCTACGTAATAGTGGATCAGTCCTAGATCCTTCATCTCAAATTCAGCTGTCAGCATCTTTTTGCATTCTTGTATTCTTCTCTCCACACCTGTAATGAATAGATCATCCACATACAATAGAATAATGACTAACCCATTATTCACAACCTTGATGTAGAGATTTGGATTAGCGGAACCCTTCACGAACCCAATTCTTTGAAGGTATGCATCCATTCTTGCATACCATGCCCTAGGAGCTTGCTTCAAACCATACATGGCCTTCTTGAGTGTACAAACATGAGTATCTCAGCCATTTACCTCAAAGCCTTTGGGTTACTCAATGTATACTTCCTCATCGATGGTCCCACTCAGAAATGTTATTTTCACGTCCATTTGATGGATATTCCATCCCATTGTAGTAGCCATGAAACCAAAGATCTAATGGTAGTATACCTCTCAGTGGGTGCAAAGGTTTCTTCATAATCTATGCCTTCCTTTTGAGAGAAACCCCTTGCAACAGCTTTGGCCTTGTATTTATCTATGCTTCCATCAACAGCGTATTTGATCTTGTAGATCCATTTTGAGGTGACAATCAATTTGTCACTAGGTCTAGGAACGATTTCCCAAACCCCATTCTTCATGATGGAATGATATTCTTCCTGCATAGCTTTCTTCCATAGCTTCTTCAAATGTAGATGGTTTTGCTTCAATTAGTTTTTTCATATATGCACCATATCCAGAATATCTCTTTTCCCTTTTGCTTTCCCTAAAGGTTCCTTTTACAGCTCCATGCCCTTCAACATCTTCAAGAGTAGCTATTAACCAATTTGGCCTCTTCTTTGTGCTTGGTATGACCACAAGTTGAATAGGCTCACTTGGCCTTCCTTCTTCTTGTTGAATTGTAGAAGGGTTGTTGGGTTGTACTTCTTCTTCTTCAAATATGGGTAGATCTTCATCATCGGAATCAATAGGAATATCCTTTGATCTTTTGTCGGCCTAACTCTCATCAAAGATAACGTCCCTGCTTAGTTCAATGTGTCTCCCTTCCTTGATATAGATTCTATATGCCTTTGAGGAGAGACTATAGCCAACAAAGATCCCTTTGATGCTTGTAGAATCTAACTTATTTTGTTTGTCCTTTGGAACGTGGATATAGGTAGGACTCCCAAAGATTCAGAGATGGTCCACACTTGGCTTCTTCGCTATGAATGCTTTCTCAGGTGTCATATTATTGAGTATTCTATGAGGACCTCTATTTTGAATATATATGGTTGTCATTGTTGCTTCTTCCCATAGAAATTTTGGTAAGTCTTGATCAAGTTGCATTGTTCGTACACCTTATTCAATTGTCCTATTCTTTCTTTCGACCACTCCATTTTGTTCAGGATAGTAGGGAATAATAAGCTCCCTCTTAATTCCTGCTTCTTTACAATATGCAATCAATTCTTTAGAAGTGTATTCCCCACCATTGTCAGATCTCAAAGTCTTTATTTTTCCTTCAGTTAGGGTTTCCACTTTGCATCTAAACTCTTTGAATTTCTCAAATACTTCATCCTTTTTCTTGAGAAGGTAGAGCCATGTCTTTCTAGAGTGATCATCAATAAATGTTACAAAGTAAAGATGACCTCCAAGTGATTTGTCATACATGGGCCCACACACATCAAAACGTATGAGGTCTAATATTTCTTTAGACCTTGTTTCACTATTTGAAAATGGTTTTCTTGTATGTTTTCCCAAAGAGCACCCCTTGCAAACTCCTTCACGATCTTTTTTGTATCGGTGATGCCATGAACTAGATGTTTAAGAGTGGGAATGATCTTGTCGTGAAGATGACCATATCTTCTATGCCATAGCTCAATAAGAGAGATTTCCATATGAAATAGGGCTTGCGGAGGTGGCGTAATGACTCTATACAAAATTCCTTCCTAGCGTTGTCAATACTTGAATCTTTTCCCTAAACCAAGACTTTTCCATCAACAAAAACAACTCTATCCCCTTCATCTTCTAAGCAAGAAATTGAAAGCAAATTCTTTTTCAAACCTGGAACATATAGTATGTTGTTGAGATGTAGTTTTGCTCCATTCTCCAACTTCAAAGATGCTTTCTTTGATAGAGTTTGTAGTTGTTTACTTTCCCCTGTCATATGCCTTGATGCTCCACTGTCAATGATCCATGCATTACCATCATTGAGTGATCCTATAAGTGCAGCTAAGAACCCTTGACTTTTGACCTTGTTGAATACGTAGTAGACAATCTTCTTGATCCATCTTCCTGTAGAATTGAATCCCATTCTTATCATAGAGGGAGTAATCATTTCCTTCAAGCCAATGAAGTGATCTTCAATCTTCTTTGACCTTAGCTCCGATACCATGTTGAGAAATCAATGCTAGTAGGATTAGAGTTATATTTCTCTTTCTTGATAATTACTTGTGAATTATGTCGACTTCTTTTACTTATTTGTTAGATTATCATTCATCAAGCAATTACCAAATTATGTGTGCATGAAGATCACAAAAACACAAGACACAAGATGTAGGCACTTTGCCAAGGCAAAACCCCTATCTAGGGGAAAACCCAATCAAAAATATTTTCCTTCAATAGTTATTCTTGAGACTCTTCAACCTAGACACAAACCTCCTCCACACCAAGCCAGCGTCTCCTTCTTCGATCCAACCTTCAACCTAGCAACAGCGACACTTTGACCCTAGCAACTTCGACTTGGCAGCGTCCAACATCAACAGCAGCTTCGACTTTGACAAGGAAACTTCGATCTCCTAAACTAGCCGACACAAGAGAGAGAGACACACACACACACCAAAACTTCGATTTTGTTCTTCCCTTCCTCCTTGACCAAACTCGCACCTCTTTTAGTCTCCTTCATCTTCGCACTTTTCCCAGCTTCCAACTTCAGATATCGAACTATGTGTGAGAGAGTGAGATGCCCCAAATGAAGTCAAACTGCCTTGTATATATAGCCTTCCAATGAGGTCGAATTTCCTTCCTTGAGGCCGACTTGATCTTTTTGAGGATGACTTGGTGTGGAGGTTACATAATTCATTTTTGACTTAAAAATAATTCTTTTTACATCATTCGAAAGCCCAAGAAGGGTCTGATAAAATATACAATGACTCTAATGACTCTTTATTAATCCTAGGAGTCCACAATGGGAACTTCGACTAATAAAATGATAACCCAAGCATGAAACTCATGCTTTAATAAGTCATTGTAACAATAATAAAAATTCTTTTGACAGATACATTTTATGAAGACCGAACCTAGTTACATTTTTCAACACTACACGCAGATCCTAGGAACATGGTAAGCACAGAAGCCACAACCCCAACCCTGAGGGACACGTCCCTGTCAAACACTATAAAATACAATAAAGTGGGTGAGTGTTAAGCTAGATCAAGACACCTAAAAAGCAAAAGGATAGAGTAAAAAGGCATACTATGAGTATTAAATAGACAAACTACATGTATAATGCATGTTCACACATCTTCAATATGGGTAAGTCTCATCAGAATCTTGCAACATCATTTCAGGAATGTATCATCAAGTTTATAGAAAGAACGTTATCGGGACTATGAGAGAAAACATCAGAAACTATCAGCAAGCATAGGCCTTGAAAAACTCTCAATAACTGGCAGCCTGAGAAAGCTTGAAAAAATCAGAAAAATAAGGAGAAATGTGAAATGTTTGCAACACTATTCTTCCACGAAGACTTCCTTGTGAAATATGGTATAACCCAAATGTTGATTTTGGGTAGCATTGGATGTGCTCTAGCTCTGAAATTTTGTGGAGGGGTGAAGTGAACAAAGTTCCTTCTATAAATTAATTACTCCAAAATACTTGTAATGTCAAGATATCCATTTAGGATATAAATATTATATTAAATAAAATGAATAAGAATGAATGATTTTCAAATGAGAACGGGAGGCTTGCTTATATACCAAGCGTCTCTTCATGAAGAGTCATGTCCTATTAGACATGCCTCTTCAACCTTAATTACTAGCTTAACTAACTATTATTTATGATTATTATCCTTTACATTATATTTATATTATTTATATATTTTATTCGTTACATTGCCTTCTTCCTCAAAAATCTTTGTCCTCAAAGCTTGTCAATGAAAAGGCTTGATCTCTTTTTCTGCTTCAAACGTTTTTCTTTCTCGAGATAGTCATCCTCGTCGATACAAGTCGATATGATCTTCTAAGTGACAAACAAAATTGTCGCATTGAGAAGGGATCAGACCATCCCAGATTAATCTTCTATATAGCATTCTGATCACTAAAATTTTGTAACGACTTGTCAGCATAAGACGGAATTGATGTTACCTCATTATTCTCTGAAACATTAATTTGTTGTCTACAATTTGAATGGTCCTGATACACAGCTTGGTTGATTTGTCTATTCTCATGATTCGGATGCCGATATAAAGTTTTTAGATTTTCTTCTAGTGAAGATGTTGTTGAGATGGTTATGGAACATTCACTTGGGATGTCCATAGTCTAAGCTGCAACATCTACATGTGTCGTTTCTTCAACTGACCTGTCTTCTTGAGCTGCGATATTCACGGGATTGGTATTCGTTCCCTTATTTTCAACTTGAACGGTTTCGACTGGAGATTCTGATACTTCTACTTGAGTGACTTGTTCCAACTTATCTTTTAATGCTTTCTTATCCTCCTTAAGTTTCTTAGTTTGATTGAGCAAACTTTGATTATGGTTTCTCAGACGTAAAAGTTCTTTGGTTTTTGATTCATCAACGTTATTTTCAGTGCTTTGAATTTGAAGTTTTTCATCTTTTAGATCTCTGATTTGTTCTAATAAATTTTTATTAAGGTTTTTTAAACGTAAATTTTCCTCTTCTTGTTCTGATAAATGTTTCTTGAGTTCATTCTTTGAGCCTTTAGTCTTCTTCACTTGTGCCAGTAATTTTTCGACGAGGTCCTTGAGACGAGAAATTTCTTCATCCTTTTCCATTAATTCTTTGTAATGTATATCCACAAGATTTTTATGTTCGCATTCTAACACTTGCTTTGTTGAATTTTGGCTATTTTGTCATTCTCTTGATCTTTTAGCTGCACTTTCTCAGTACACTGAATAACATCATTCTGTGGAAGTGATGATGGATGTAGAGAATCGAAGAAGGAATCCATTCTCTCTCTTCTCAATCTGCTCAAATATTGTAATTAATTGTTCTATTTCCTTACTCATGGATTCCATATTTTTTTCTTTTTCTTCACTTCTTTTATATTCCTTTTTTTTTAACAATTTTTTTTTTTTTTTTTCTATAATTTTTTTTATTTTTATATGATATATTCTCTCTTCCCCTTTTTTTTTTTACTTTCTTATATATATATATATTTATATATTATATATATACTTTCAATATTCTCGTTCTTCTTTTTTTTTGTTCACTCTTTAATAGAATTTTTATATAATAATAATTTTTTTTATATGTAAGTTATAAATTAATTATATAAATTTTAATATACTTTTTTGAGACCTGCTTTTCTTTTTATATGTAACATTATAAGGCTTTATAGTATCCTTTTTATAATTTAATAATAATATTTTTTTTCTCAGAAAATTTGGATGAGACGTGACTCTTGGTACGGTCACAATCTTTAGATTTGAACGATAAAATTATTTAGATTACACTTTTTTTCTCCAATGTTATCAAAATATCTTCTACTTTTAAAATACCATGGGCAATTACCATGGGTTGTTTCTAAAACCTCGGTTAATGTTCTCCACGTAAAATGTAAAACTTACCATTGGTTTCTAAAACCACGGGCAACTACTATTGGTTTCTAAAATACCATGGGCAATTACCATGGGTTGTTTCTAAAACCTCGGTTAATGTTCTCCACATAAAATGTAAAACTTACCGCTGGTTTCTAAAACCACGGGCAATTACTATTGGTTTCTAAAACCACAGGCAATTACTATTGGTTTCTAAAACCACAAGCTTCTCCACGTAAAAATTCTTAAATATACTTGAAAAGGTTCCCACTTATGTTTATTATGCACTTTTCACTTTTTTTTTTTGTTTTGTTCAGAATATATTATTTCCTTTCCTCTTTTTTTATATACCCTTCTTCTTTGTTCTTTATTATTATTATTATTATTTTTTTAAGCAAATGGCCAAAGACCTAAAAAATGGAGAATCTTCCAATGTGTGGCAAAAGGTTGATGATACGTTGATAGCCAAAGGCTTGGTGATCAGCCAAACCTGGCTCTAATACCAAATGAAGTGAACAAAGTTCCTTCTATAAATTAATTATTCCAAAATATTTGGAATGTCAAGATATCCATTTAGGATATAAATATTATATTAAATAAAATGAATAAGAATGAATGATTTTCAAATGAGAATGAGAGGCTTGCTTTGCTTATATACCAATCAAATGTCTCTTCATGAAAAGTCATGTCCTATTAGAATGTCCTATTAGACATGCCTCTTCAACCTTAATTACTAACTTAACTAACTATTATATATGATTATTATCTTTTACATTATATTTATATTATTTATATATTTTATTCGTTACAAGGGGCTAGAACACATGAGATCTCCAAAACCCAAAAATCATTTGGAGAAATTCCACCCAGATGAGGATTTATTAAAATAATTAATATTTTTAATGGGTTCCTAAGTCTAAACTTAGGAAAATAAAAATATTAATGAGTATTAATAAAAATATGGGTGAGAAGGTTCTAACTTATAACTAACGAGGATCAAACCTGTTTTAATCTTAGTCGTTGATGAGAAATTATATCACAATATTTGATTCATCAACAGGAAAAGTATAAGAGGAGGCTTAAGGGTCAGTTGGAGACACACCGAATTGATAAAAAATTCGATTTTTCTGGGGCGATATTTGTTGAGAAAATCGAGCTAGTAATCTGATTTGCAGTGAGGGGAAGTTCGGCAGAGGGACCTCAGTGCAAGGTCGAAGAATACATAGCAAAGAGGCAGAGCAGCACCAGGAGAGACAATGCAGCTCCAAAGAGGATGACGCAGAGGCCAGAGTGGCTGACGCAAGTGACGCAGAAGCTGGAGGAGCTGACGCAAGTGACGCAGAAGCTGGAGGAGCTGACACAGGCCCTTAGAGGCAACGCTGGTGTTTTTTCTGTGGGGCAAAAAGAGAGCAGTTCAACATATTGACTTTCTGAGCGAGGGAGGCTCACTGAGAGGGTGACGTAACTCCTAGAGGTGACACAGTTCCAACGTAGAGCTTGGAGTAGCCATCGCTGCCCAGCACTAGGGACAGCGTCTGTCATTTGTGGAGTTTGATCATCCAATTGTTGGATTTGTCAAAATATGTCTCCAGATAGAGGTACTTCTACCAAGGTTATTCTCTGTTAGGTGAGCCACATTTGGCACCCTAGTTGTATTTAAGAATCTGTTTGATAATACAAACCTTCTATATGCTGCACTGGTTTTCCTGAATTGGGTTTTGTCAGGGGACGATTGTCCAAAAATAATGGTGTCCCTTGTGTGATTGTCTCAGTTTATTTCAGTTCATGATCTGTATGTATGTGTAGGCTGCAATAGTGTTTTTCATCCATGTTTATGTAATTAAATAACTTGTTAAATGCAAAGAACAAGTAGGAGATGATAAACCAGTGATTGCACTAGGGGTTTCAGATGTGTAGTTTCAGAAATTTTCACACCAAATGCAAACTGTTCCCGATTTAAGCAACTAAATGTTACCAGACATATCATTAATTACATGTTACCAGACTAATTTAACATTGAGTGAGAGGAAATCAATAATTATCTTTTAATTGTTATAGAAATGCAAACAAAATACACAGAGGCGTAATTAACAATTAGCCTACTCGTGTACATACAAAACAGATACTGCATCCATAAACATCATGTTTACTCTATATACAACAAAAATTTGGGAGGCATAATGGTCATTCGTTAATCATAATATTTTCTATCCCCAATGGAGAAAGTTCAGACAAGGGTCTTCCTGCAGAAGAGAAAAGTCCAGTGGTCATGTTTAAATGTTGCATTGCAAATACCTGATATATAGAAAATCTGAAGGCATGAAGACCGGCCAAAACTAAAAATCATATCATGCAATGTGACTTGTGATCATATTATTCACAAAATTAATAAAAAAGCTATGACTAAGATACCTGAACATCAAGAAACAACTGCATGCAGATCTTGTCTGTGTCAGAGATATTGACATCTGAGGAATCTGTTCCAGCACCTCCCCTTCTTTGAGCACCCTGCCTAATACGTTGCAGTGATGATTCTGTCCTTCTTGCCTACAATAGTCGAGAGAGCAATTTGAGCAACTAGTTTTTGGAATGGAAAGCTAACAAAAGAAAAATAAAACAGTAACAATAGAAAAATGCATACCACTGTCACAAGTTCCCATGCTAACTCATTATATCTTGTGGTGATTCTCTCAGCTGCGGACTGGAGAAGTTCATTTCTTGTCTTTTCCGTCAAATATATGGCACGCTCTCCCTCAAGGAATGCCTACATGGAACATCTCTCACGAAATTAAATAGGTTGAACTGTATAATAGATGAAGACTTGGCTTGAACATGAAGCACTGTAAGATAGAAACATTTTATATTACCTAAAAATAAATTATAAATTTTACTCCTAAATAAATAGAGTGAAAAATGTTTGGTTAAATTCCTCCTCTTATCTGTGCTAATAGTGATTTGAAAAATGACGTTTAAAGGGGGGAAATGTATGATACAACAGTAATGTACATCCAGCCCCATATTTACGTGGGTCTACACACAAAGGATTTCCAATTGACTACACATTTTTCATGCAACTCTACATTGAAGCTATTTCTACTATTTTAGTGCAACTGCTAGACAGCTTAACCATTGCCATTTTAAGTACAAGGCTCTAGAGAGCCTAGACTAACCTATCAGAACTCTACACAAAGTTATCACAATATATAATAACTCCAAAACAGCACTCAATTGAAATTAGTCCTTGCTATCAAATATAACTCCTTTCTCATTTGTTGCTACTCAATCTCATTTGTATTCTTTATTCACTCTCTCGTTCCATAAAGCCTTCAAAAATACCCCAAGAATTGTGGTATAATGCCACTACTTGAGTGATCATAATCAACCCAAGGAGAAAATTCATTCTAATACATCCAGAAACTTCTACAGAGTCGTACATATTTTTCCTTTAAGATCCTAAAAGACCAAAAGAAGTCACATTCGGTCCCACTAGTTTCATAAGGTCATGGAAGATACACTTCTAAGTTCTATACCTCCAATGTTGAAAGCAGTGTTGCAAACATCATGTGAGCGAAAATATCACCGAGGGTCCAGAAAAGAAAATATCGTCAACATCGAGAAAATATAGCAAAATATTGGCAAAATTAAAATATTACAAAATTATTTAAAAATACGAAAAATATTGTGGTGGAAGACATTTTCAATCATCTCACAAAAATATCACGATATTTCTGGGGATGAAAATATCATGATATTTTCAGGCAATATTATTGTTGTTCCATGAAAATTTTGGAAAATCACAGTAATATCGCGATGTTTGCAACAATGGCTGTATGTCCTCCTTTGATCTACTCAACCAAATGTTTATTTGATTGTGCTTCCCACTTCAAGGTCACCTCTGAATTTGCCTCTGGTAGGCTAATGTACAAAACTGGAAACTGTCAGTAATAGTGGGGCATCCAATTGTTCTATGCATCTCAAAATATTGTTCTCTTCTGAGATCAGTGCTCATTGCAATCTTAAATTCGATTTCTTCACATCATTGATTTCAAAACATGTTAAGAATATTATCTTATTGTGAGGCTAATGAGAGAAGAGTCCAAAAATTCAACACAGTTACCTTTAGGCCCTCACGAACAAATAAGGACATTTTTGTTTGCCAAGATATGTGATCCTTACCAGTAAATATTCCAATTAAATTATATATATCAACCTTCACTAGGAAAAAAATTACAGGTTGAGAAGGAAAAAGGCAACTGAAAGCAAAGAAACCTGTCAAAGGACAACGAAGGGACTGCACTGGAGAAAATCACACAGAGGATAACATGAGAGCTTGAATATCCACTACATAGAGTTATTTGATCCCATCTAAAAGCTATCCTCGCTATCTTTGAGTGACAAACTGTTACACAGTATGAAAACTGTTTTGGAATTTTGTTTTCTTTGGAAAATGCTGCTTATATTAACAAAGATAAAATTGTATTATGCAACAGTATTGCAAAACCCACCTAAAGTCATCCTAAAGGATAACAGGAAGGTCTTTAGGTCAGACAGTGGCCTGAAATAAACCATACATCTCTCCAAAAGAGAGTGCCTTCAGCACTGAATGGTACAGCTTACTTATCAAAAAGCCAATCTCTAAATGAAAATGTATAGAACATGGATCCATTACGAACAACCTCACATCCGAGTTCCCAGAAAGTAAAAAGTGAAACAACTCTAAAGCAATGCCATATTCCTCTAAAATGAAGAGGACCAATGCAGTTCAAATCACCTAGTAAAGCAGTGTTATAGTAAAAATTTATATGAAGGATATGATGCCAAGTGTCCCAAACAGGATCCCAACATTCCCGAGCACACTTGCAGGTCTAGAAAATGCGGTGATAGTGTCAAACCCCAGCAATGAGGACATGAGGAACATGTGAATCCTATTCAAGACAATCACCCCTAGGAGGACAATCCGGTAAATCGATGAACAAGGAAAGACCCTCAGCCAATAGGAGAGTCTAAAATTCAAGGAAGCTTAGAAGGAGAAGGGCGAATAAAAAGTTTGATAGAATATGTGAGGCTTATGCACCCTGTGAACTCCTGGATCTGCAGACAAGATAAGAATAATATTTCAGGTACAAACCACAGTGGAACTCTTGGAAGTTCTTCCCATTATCACCTCATTAGATCTTCCCATCACATTAAGCTGGCTCTCCTCTGGCACAAGGGGGGTTTCCCTAGATCAAATCACTACTTTGTCTATTAACACAGATCTAAAAATCAGATTAGTGATTTTTATGTTTATTGATCTTTTAAAAAGATGAGAAAACAAGAAAAACCAAGTGCCTTGTCCTTTGGGCAAGTGGAGTTAAAGAACAACTTGATGAAGAAGCTTATAATGCAAAAAGGAAATCAGTGAGTCATGATATAGTATATACATAAACAATCAAACATATTGATACAACGAACTATCTGATATATTCATTAAGATGCCATGCATCACCAACTCACAATCTACCAGCACATAAATGCAACCAATAAAGTAAAGATATCAGCAACAGTCATCAAATGAGAGTGAACAACACCCTTAATCATCATTAACAGCATTGATTACACCAAAAGATCTATGAAGAAATTTGAAAACAGAGATATACCAGCAGCATTTGATATGGCAGCCCAAGCATAAACATGATCTATACCCCAGCAGAATACAACATACTTCACCAAAGCATTTCCTCCCATTAACCCGCGAAATTACAAAACCCTTCACCATCTAAAGGAAGATTATCTCCACTTGAACTTCTGATTTGCAGGCAAGGAGTTTCTCTCTTTTTATAGTTTTTCTCCCCAGCTAATTTATGATAAGTATTATTTGACAAAGCTCTTGAGATCAGTAGATCCATCTTTCCTCCAAGCAATAATACTGAAATACAAAGAGAAACTATAGAAATTCCCTTGGAAGTAGGGCATTCCACAATCGAAGCCTTCATCTGATCTTTGAAGATGTCAAAATAAGTGTCATCTTAACATGCTAAACATCCCAATTAAAAACTGTTTTCTTATTCCTTGCACCTCTATAGAGACCTCTTCATGGGCATAGTTTTAAAACTTGGATTTGGCCTTCGACTCAGCCTCCTATTAACTCAGGTTTCGACTTGGACTCGGACACGGACGTTGACTCAGGCACCCATCAACATGTTCGCTTCAAACCTTTTAGGGAGATCCTAGTGAAGCAGACAACAATCAACCTAGAAGTGAGAAAAGTGTCAAGTAATAGGACACAACTCCTAGTGTAACCCAGAGTCCCAAACACTTTGGACAGTCTTCTATCCAAGGATTTTGCCCGAGCATTAACAGATCAGTGATGATACACATACATTTTAGGTAAGAGTGGTCTCTAGAAGGATTTAGAATTGGTTCTACACTATTGAAGAATATCCCTTCTTTGTTATTCAAGTATTGGCATTTCATTTCCCAAGATTTGGTAGAGCTTTTCAGCTAGTTTAGACTTGGTGAGTATATGTACAAAATTTTGCTTGGTCAAATTGTAGAGGTTTTTACAATATCAATCACACCAAGAATTTTGTGGCCAATTGTAGGAAAATCTTTAGGTCTCTGTAGCCCTTTCGGTTTTAGTTTTTTTTGCAAATCACTATTTAATGCCCACAACCCATTTCACTGTAGTTGATATATAAACTTGAATATGCACTCAAATAAAAACAGTGTCAGGCTACATCCGATCTTTGACTTTAACTTTCAGCTGATAAAATAAATTTCACACAAGCATGCACACAAATGAACAATTGTTTTTGGTCAATCTCAGATCCTGGAAAAACCCACAAGGAAAAAACCAGGAAAACCAGTTTGAAGGAGAATTTTATTTGCTTCTAATATCAGAGAATTTACAGCATTTAAATATAGGGGTACTTATCTCTCCCCTTAAAACTCGTGCCAGCCTCCTAGGAAATTGTGCTGCTGTCCTGGAACTCATCCCACATTTCCAGCACTCTCTGCCTTGGAAATCGGATCTATGTTTAGACTTTTCAGCCTCAAAAATCATGCCACAGTCAGCTCTTTTTGTCCTTGAATTTTGGGCCACTGCCAGTCTCCACTGCTCCAAAATTTATGTCACAGCTTCAGCAATCCCTGCCTCGATTTCAGTGTTGTCTTACCAGGAATCTCTCCTAGAAACTCGTGCTGACTGAACTCTGATTTCTCCTTGAATTTCACACCAGATTTCTCTGCATTTAATGTCCTCAAATTTCAGTCCTGTCAGGCCTGCATTTACTGCACTGACACCTCCCCAAAATTTGCGCTGATGCCCTCCAGAATCACAGTGGAAGCTTCCTCAAAATCTGTGCCGAGGAACTACTGCAAGTGCCTGCTCTTCCTTGAACAGTGTGCCACCTCCCAGCTTAGAAACTTGGCCTGCTGAGTGTTTTTCTTCACCAGCAGAGGCTACCTCAGCCTCCCTCCTCCTTGCTGTAGATTCTCTCTACCAGCAGATGCTGTCTCAGCCTCCCTCCTCCTCCTTGCTGTAGATTCTCTCAACCAACAGAGGCTATCTCAGCCTCCCTCCTCCTTGCTGTAGAACCTCTCCACCAGCAGAGGCTATCTCAGCCTCCTCTTGAAGCTATCTCAGCCTCCCTCCTGAAGCTCTCTCAGCCTCCTCTTGAAGCTCTCTCAGCGTCCTCTTCTCTTCTGCTTCTCCAACTCTACACTTGAAGAATGAATCTCTTCTTTGACTTTTCTCCCTTTTTAATCTTGCATAATGATGAGAGGCCCGACCCTATGATCAATCGCTGAGATTAGATCCCAGCTCTCCTTGATCAACAGTGGATATCTAATCTCCCATTGACCCTTTTTTTATGTCTCCCCACTCATTAATGAGCTCCCTAGTCACTTTGATGTTTTTTGTACCTTGTACCTTTTTCCACATAGTCACTTTAAAAACATAAAGTAACTTTAATATAATAAAGTACTTCATATTTTTTAACCTCATTAAGTGACTTTAAGTCACATGACTTTAATAACTCATAAAGTCACTTACTAAAAAGGTGTCTCAGGTGTTTTCCTAAGCCAAAGGCAAAATCCACTAGGAAACACCTCCTTGGTACCCTTTTCCTCAACATCAATGACCATGCGTAATTCAAGGACAAGAGGTGCATATAAAGTGGGGAAGGCATTTAACTGAGTTGAACTATCATCTAAAAGAATTGAATTCCTCCCTCAATGTTGGTATATAAGGCATTGGGCGATTGCTTAAGACATCCTTGGTCTACTCTATTAATCAAGTGTGGTTCTAGTGTGTTTCTTCCTTAATGTGCTTTTGTACCATAGTTATTCAATGATCACCATTCCATAGATGATCAAATAGTCCTCATATTCTCTACGATATCAACACTTGATCTATATCCTTTCACATTATTAGTCCATTATCCCTATTTAAAGATTATGGAGGGTTATTTTTCCATGGCATTAATGCCATTCATGATACAAAACATTGTACTACATGTAGCCTTTCTTTCTTCATAAATTATACAACCTTTTTGTAGCTCCATGGATATCTCCCTCTTTGAGGATTTTACCACATAAAGCTTGATATTTGATTTCAACAAGTCATTTCTTTCTAGTGTTTGTTCATGTGGTTGCTACCTATTGATCTTAACATGGTAGGAAAGCATTTAGGAGGTTAACCCTTATTTTGCTTGAATAATTAGGTAGCTTGCGACAACAACGGAGGCTTCTTTCAGTGCATGTGAAAGATATTCACTTATTTGCATAGTCACAAAGTTACACTAACTATCGACGCAATTGAAATTTAAAAAAAAATCTAGTACAAGTGCAACACTAATTTAGAAATTAGAAATCAAGGAATTAGAACGCTAACCCTTGTTGGAAATATGGTATCCATAGTTGGTATTTTCACCATGTGAAGAAATAGAAAATTTGAATAAAAATTTTCCTCCTAAATTGCTCAAGTCGGCCTCCTATTGTTTAACTTTGTTGCACCCCTTGGAGGCACCCATTCGACCCCTTGAGAAGACTATATATTGAAGAGCCTATCGATCATATATGGTTCTCTCTCTGTTCTAGCAAAGAAGCAAGGAGGAGGAGGCCAAAAATCTCAGGGAGACTTGGCGCTTGTTTCTGGTTAGCTATCATGTTTTGGTTTTCTAGATGTATTGATGAAATTTGAACTCTCCCTCTCATAGGAAAATATTTTTGGGTTTTCCCCTTGTGGGTTTGACCCTGGCTTCAGGCCTAATTTCCGTGTCTCTTGTCTCATTATCTCATGGTTATTTTCTACTGCTCTTTCATGTTTCTTGGTTGGTATTTTCTTATGTATAATTGCTTAAAGATATTGAATGAATGTTATGTGGAATTAATGCTAACTAATCATTAGAAGTATTTATCTATTGAAGAAAATTATTCTATCTTGCTTGCCCTACAAAAATCAACATGGTATTAGAGCAAGGTTGAAGAGAAATTTGAAAAGAAGGACGAGTTGATAAGAGTCTGCTTTGAGCATTCGAATCATGTAAAGAAGCAGATCGAAGAAGTCTCTTGGAATACGAAGTATCTTTGTGGTCTATACTTTTTCTAGAAGGTCAAAGTTGTAGTAACACTTGAAAACAGAGTTGTGACAGAGGTATGCGAGCTCTTCTATGGGACTATTATATGCGAACTTCTTTGTTGCATTCGTGTGAGTTGTTCTATGGCACTCTTATCTGTGACCTAATGTATCACATCTTTGTCATAGGAGCTACCTATGGCCCTAGTTCTCTATGAAAAATTGTAGACCTAAGACACCTATCTTTTGTGGAAGTTTGAGGACCTAAGGCTCCCACTCTCTGTGCTAACTATGCAAACCTAATGCACTTTATCTCTAAGGAAGGAGTGCAAAATATGAGACTATATATATCTATGGAATAATGCGAAGTATATGAAGCAAAACCATTGTGGATTGATGCGATTCTTGGGGCACTTATTCTCTAGTAAGAAGACCAAGTCCAAGAAAAATATGAATTTTATTAGCCCTCTGAAACTCATCTCTGTGGACCGTATAATTTGCGCAATCCAAGTAAGGTAAGTATTGTCAACCGTCTCTTCGTCTTGAGAGATAGTATCATATCTGAACTTGTATTAAAATCTGAAATCTATAGCTTATAGAAAGGCTCTGAAGCCTATACTAATCCGAGGAACTATAAGGATCCAATCCTGAGAGCTTCCTGTGGCATCCAATCTACTACCTCAATAGAATTTGAACCCTATTGTGGCATCTTGTTATTGCTAGTATGCGAGCTCTTGTGGCATCTAGTTTCTCTGTGAAAATATGTGAGTTATGTGGCATCAAGTGAGCCAAATTTTGTGGCATATAAGCTTGTGGTCTGTTGTTTCGATTAAAGTCCATCTCTGTGATGTTATGCAGGCCTCTCTATGATATTTATACTTCGTTATGCGAGCCTAGTTTATGTAGAAATTTGCAAATCTGAGATCATATACCTATGGGATCATGCGAAGTTTATTACACTGAGGTATGACCAAAAAAAAATCTAGGCCCAATGAAGTCTGAGCTATGAACTGTGGAACTATGCAATTTGCCACATAAGTCGGCCTCCTATTGTTCAAGTCGGTTGGGCCCCTTGGAGACACCCATTCGACCCATTGAGAAGACTATGTATTGAAGAGCCTCTCCTCCTCATTTGACATATCGATCATATGGCTTTGTCTTTGTGCTAGCGAAGGAGGAAGGAGGCTGAAAATCTCAGGGAGACTTGGCACTTATTTCTAGTCAACTATCATGTTTTGGTTTTCTAGATGTATTAATGAACTTTGAACTCTCTCTCATAAGGAAAGATTTATGGGTTTCCCCTTGTAGGTTTTTCCCTGGCCTCAAGCCTAGTTTCTATCACTTGTCTCATTATCACATAGTTATTTTCTACTGCTCTTTCATGTTTATTGGTTGATATTTTCTTTTGTATAACTGCTCAATGATATCTAATGAATGTTATGTGGAATTAATGCTAATTGATCATTGGAAGTAGTTATTTGTTGAAGAAAATTATTTTAGCCTGCTTGCCCTAGATATATCAGCAACCCTAACCTACTAATAAATATATACATTTTAAATTTTATATTGAAAAGAAAAAGGAAATGAAATCCAAGTTAAAGCATATCAATTGCTTAGCCTCCATATTCATATTGTGGAATGAGATTCATCAACAGTAAATAGTAAATCCTAAATTAGGATCTATAGATTACTCTTGGAAATCTAGTCCCCAAATGGTCAAAGAATTTCGAAAACATAATAGAACAAACATTCTATTACGATGCTCCAAATTCTTCTTGGCTAAAAACCCTCTTAGGAAATGAAAATCAATAACAAGAATGAACAATGAGCTAAAAAGTATTTTTTTTCCTTTTCTCTTGCTTGAGTTTGTGGCTCTTTCAATTTAACCAAACTTCCTTTAATCATGCCTAGTTTGTTTTCTTAAATTTTGCAGATTTAAAATTTAATTTCTGAGATCATAAACCATAGAAGACAGTTAATTAATAGAAAGACACGGGATTTGGTCCAAGACCAGGGAAAAACCCCACTATGGGGGAAAACCCTTTTTAAAATGCTCTTCTATTAGGTCATCTTCAAATGTTCATCAAATATACATAATCAAAGTAAAAAACCCCTTTTACAAATAACAGTAGTAACAACCCTCTTTAATATGGCAACTTCAAAATACCACCACAAGCCTCCAAAGGCTTCCAAAAAAAGAGTTGTAGACACAAGTGTGTGAACAAAGTGCACAAGTACGAGAGCTAAACTCTGAGAGCAATATTCTCCAAATGCAAGATCAAAATGCTACTAAAGCAAGGGCAATATACCAGCAATCAAACTTTGGTGTGAAAGCAATATCAAGAATAGAATATGTTTGGAGCGAGATCAATACAAGAGCTAAATACTTTTGGTGTGAGAGCAATACCAACTGCAGTAATACTTCTCTGGAGTGAGAGCATTAACAACAACAAATAACAAGAGAAGAAACCATTGGTGCAAGAGTTGAATAAGAGTTCTGAGATTTGTCAATAGATCTGCCAGATAATAGATATGCCAAACAATATGCCTACTAGACAATAGATCTGCCAAACAATAGATCTGCCAGATAATAGATCTATAAATGATGATAAGAGATCTCCAAATCTGTAAAAGATTTGCTACTAATAATAAGAAATCTGCCAATGATGATAAGAGATCTGCAACTTTGTAATAGACATGTTACTGATAATAAGAGATTTGCTACTGATAACAAGAGATTTGTCAATGATGATAAGGGATCTGCAAATATGCAATAGATTTTCTACTGATAATAAGAGATCTGCAAATTTGTAATAAACATGTTACTGATTATAAGAGATTTGCTAATGATAATAAGAGATTTGTCAATGATGATAAGAGATCTGCAAATACACAATAGATTTTCTACTAATAATAAGAGATCTGTTACTGATCATAAGAGATCTGTCAGTGATGATAAGAGTTCTGCAAATATTCAATATATTTGTTACTAATAATAAGAGAGATAAATCACTGATGCGAGGGCTTGATCACCAATGCGAGAGCTATATCACCAAAGCGAGAGAGAGAGAACTTGATGTGTTGTGAATGAAGGCTTCTCTTCAATATATAGAAATCTTTGAGGCAAAATCCCTTCCTCGAATTAAGTGTTTTTGGAAGCTCCTAGAGTGATCCATTCGAATTAGATAACTTAAGTGAGTTTATTTTGCACATGTTTAATTGAATCACTTAAGTGATTTTACTTTACATATGTCTAATTGCTTTATAAAATATTTTTGAAATAACTTTTGCTCTTATGAAAAATAATTTGCTCTTGAGAAATAATTCGCTTCAAGGGTGAAAGGGGTTAACCACATAAAGTGATTTCTAGGGAAATTTCTCCCTAGTTGCTCAAAAATTCAAAACTCCCTCTCAACTAGGAAGGAATTTCCATCAATAAAGCCAAAATTGTTGTACCTGTCAAATCATCATGACTCGTGTTGAACATTCTCGAATCTAAAGAAGAATACTCATGCCAAGGGAGCTATTGCTACCACCCTAAATCCAAGCTCAGCCAAATAAAGGCTAAGAAACCTTCACTAGGTAGCCTCAAGCTTCAACCTAGTCCAAATAATCATCGGGGAGCCAAATGCTTCCACTCGACATCAGGAAGTCACATGCTACAACCTGGAACAAATACCATCAGGGAGACTCATGCTACCACCCGGAATGAATCTCGCTCATTCAATAAGACTAAGAAACCATAATAGTTGAGCACATAGGCTAAGAATCCACAATAGCTCAACTCAAAGGCTAAGATTCCATGTTGTTCAAGAACACCAGCATCTATGTTATTCAAGAACACCAGCATCTTCGAACTTGAGCAAGACACAACTTACCATGACTAGTAAGGATCACCATCTGATCTCAAGTAACCAGCATCCATTGGCCAGATGGGTGGGAAACAAGATGCATGACTAGGGCATACTCCTGATTGGAGGTCCCTCATCCCCAGGAGCTCACTAGCTCAATTCCTCATCCCTGGGAGCTCAACCAGGGGGGAAGAGCACAGATCTTAGTGTTCTTGATCAGCCGGGTCCCGACCCCAAAAGAGGTACATCCCTTAATCCATGCATATCTCTGAAGACTAGAAATTTCTAATTCGGCAATGCTTTGGTAAGTGTATCAGCAATCTGCTCATCAGTCTAAATATGGTGGAGTCCCACTGTTCCTCTTTGTACCATGTCTTGAATGAAATGATATATGATTTCAATGTGCTTGGATCTGTCAAGAAATACGGGATTCTTAGACAATCGGATCCCACTCATATTATCAAAATATCACTGTAGCATCTAGGACTTGCTCAAATATCTCTCCAAAGAGCTTTCTTAACCAGAAAGCTTCACAACTAGCTAAGCTAGAAGCAATATACTTAGCTTTTGTGGAACAAAGAGCAATTGATTTATGTTTCCTGCTCATCCAAGAGATCATGGCAGATCCCAAACTGAAACAACATCCTGAAGTGTTTCTTTTGTCCACAATGTTGTCTGCCCAATCAGCATCAGTAAAACCATGCAACTTTATGTTGCCAACAGTATATCGAAGACCGAAATTAATTGTCCCATGCAAAGATCTAAGCACATGCTTAGCAGCAACCCAATGATTATGTAAAGGCTTGGTCATGAATTGACTCAAGTTGTTTACAACATAGCAAGTATCAGGACGAGTGTTCACTAGGAACATCATTGCTCCAATCAACTGACGATACTCAAATGGATCAGATAAATCAGGTCCATCTTCATCAACACGGAGTTTCTTGAAGTTCATCTCCATGTGAGTGCTCATGGATTTGCACTCTCCATTCCAAACCTTTCCAATAGTTATACAACATACTTCCCTTGGGAGAGAATAATTTCGCCAAGTCTCTGCCAGACCTCCAAGCCCAGAAAGAAGTGCATCATGCCAAGGTCTTGCATTTCAAATTCAAAGACAAGCTCCCTCTTAAATTGAATCATCAGAAATTCATTACCTGTCAAAAACATATCATCAACATATAATACCAAAATCAAAGGCATACCTTGTACAACTTTGAAGAAGAGGTTTGGATCAGCACTGCTCCTCGTGAATCCCAACTTTACTAAGTAGTTGTCAATGTGAGAATACCAAGCCCTGGGGGCTTGCTTTAAGCCATTGATTACTTTCTTCAATCTGCATATATGGGTTCTTCTATCATGTACCTCAAAGCCTTGAGGTTGTTCAATATATACTTCCTCCTGAAGAGCACCATGGAGAAAAGTTGTCTTGACATCCTTTTGATGGAAAGACCACCCTTGACTAGCAGCTAAAGCAATAATAGAGTGAATGGTGGTATATTGAGCAACAGGAGCAAAGATGTCTTCATAATCAATTCCCTCTTTCTGAGAGAATCCTTAAGCCACAAACCTTGCTTTATATTTTTCAATATTGCCATCCATGCCATGTTTTATTTTGAACATCCACTTTGAATGACTAACATCAGGTTTCTTTCCAATGAATACTTCTTCAGGAGCCTTGTCATATAATGCTTGATGAGGAGTCATGTTCTATACATATGGCAGCGTTGGTAGCTTCTCCCCGTAGGAACTTTGGCACATTTTGATCATGTAGCATGGCACGAGCAGCCTCCATGTTAGTTCTATTCTTTCTTTCTGCTACACCATTCTATTCAAGATTATATGGTACAATGGTCTCTTTCTTGATACCGGCTTCTCTACAAAAGTCAATGAATTCATTTGCAATGAATTCTCCTCCATTATCTGATCTAAAGACTTTGATTTTCTTCCCAGTTTGGATTTCAATCAATGCTTTGAAGTTTTTAAACATATCAAAGGCTTCATCTTTGCGCTTTAGAAAGTATATCCACGTTTTTTCTAGAAAAATCATCCACAAGGTGATATAATACAAATATCCACCTATGGATGTCACTGGCATAGGTGCACACAAATCTGAATGAATTAGATGCAGGATGTCATGAGCTTTGGTACTACTAGAGGGAAAAGGCCCTCTCGTTTTCTTTTCACTTTCACAACCAGGGCAAACACCATCATGTTTTGATTGGATTTCTGGCATTCCATAAACCATGTTCTTTGGGCAGTGCCTTATAATGAAGATGAGCAAATATGCGGTGCCATAACTCGATTTGGTTGAAATTGCATTCTTGAGCCATAGCTTTAATAGGTCTCCCATTGACCTTGTAAAGCCCTTTGACTCTCGATCCAAGAGTAAAAGCATTTTTCATGTTTGTTTTCTTTGGCAAGGTTAACACCTTTGCTTTTATAAAAGCCACCTTCATTGCTTTATCTTCTAGAGCAGATATAGATACAAGATATTTCTTTAGACCAGGTACATATAAAACATCTTGAAGATGAATAGTTTCTCCAAGATCCAAATGAAAAGAAACTAAACCAAACCCTTTTACAGGGCATGTAGTGTTATCTCCACGAATAATGATTAAACCATTCTCCCTCTCAACCAAATTAGAGAGGACTTCTTTATAACCAGAGAAGTGCCTAGAGGCACCACTATCCACTAACCAGCTATCTAAAGAATTTGGAGGAGAAGCACTAGACAAAGATGAAATCAGAAAGTACTCAGATTGAGAAGCAACGACATTATTTTCATACCTTGTATTTTTGTATCTCTTTTGAGGACAAGACTCTTAATCACAATCATTGTGAGCATTGCTTCTTCCTTCATATCTTCTACCTCCATAATTCCTCCTTTTTCGATCAAGCGACTAATTATTGTAGTTTTTGCTATTCCTTTGATTATAAGAGGATCTTCGTTTTGGACAATCTCAAGCATAGTGCTCATGCTTGTGACAGTTAAAGCATTCATCATTCCTCATGCTCTTCTTGAAAAACTTGGGTTTGGACTTAGGCTTAGAAGATTTTCCATTTCCTTTATTTTTCTTTGCTTGTGCAGTGAAGGCAGATGGTTCTCCTTCTTCATGTCTCTAAATTCTGCCCCT
Organism: Pinus taeda; assembly: GCA_000404065.3. Classification (NCBI taxonomy): domain Eukaryota; kingdom Viridiplantae; phylum Streptophyta; class Pinopsida; order Pinales; family Pinaceae; genus Pinus; species Pinus taeda. The sequence continues at coordinate 278,656 of APFE031571573.1, forward strand.
TGAAATCATCCTTAATTCTTCCTACTTGCATCTTCCGATCAACTCACCAAAAGTTGGCAAAACATTGTTATTATTGATAGTAGTAATGAATACTTTCGAAGCTGCAGGAAGTCCATCAAGGGTTGTGTGTACCAATTCCCTATTAGACAGGGGCTAACCAGCAAACAAATTTGGTGCTTGAGTTCAAGATCCTTATAAAATAAGACTGAATAGATTCTCCCTTATTCAATTTGATATCTTTAAGTTGTTTCTTTAGGTCAAGGACGTGATACAGATTTTGGACTTCAAACATGCCAACAATCTTGTCATACATTTCCTTAGATGTCTTCAGTTTGGAGATACAGGTAAGAAGATGGTCTTCCAAAGAATCAATGATAATTTTGCGGGCTTTGATCTCACCTTTCTTGTATCTTGCTTTAGCAGCAGCAGAGGCATTTCCAGGAGGTTGGAGTACACCTCCTTGGACATACTACTCTAGAACATCTTCTCCATCCAAGTTGGTGTCAAGTCTGAGTTTCCAAGCAACATAATTTGAAGCCCCTGTCAATTTCCTGTTGTCCTTGAAGAAAGATGTAGCCATCTGAACTGATCTATTGTTGTATTTTGAGCAGCAAATAAGGTTTTTCAATATATAATTGCCTTAAACTTACTGTTCTTGAGCTTATCTTCACCACGGCTTTGATACCATGTTAAATTTTGCAAATTTAAAACTTAATTTCTGAGATCATAAACCATAGAAGACGGTCAATGAATAGCAAGACACAGGATTTGGTCCAAGACCAGGGAAAAACCCCAATATGGGGGAAAACCCTTTTAAAAATGGTCTTCTATTAGATCGTCTTCAAATGTTCAACAGAGATGCATAATCAGAGTAAAAACCCCTTTTACAAATAACAGTAGTAACAACCCTTTTTAATATGACAGCTTCAAAATACCACCACAAGCCTCCAAAGGCTTCCAAAACAAGAGCAGTAGACACAAGTGCATGAACAAAGAGCACAAGTACGAGAGCTAAATACTGAGAGCAATATTCTCCAAATGCAAGATCAAAATGCTACTGAAGCAAGGGCAATATACCAGCAATCAAATGCTAGTGTGAAAGCAATATCAAGAATAGAATATCTCTAGAGCGAGATCAATACAAGAGCTAAATACTTTTGGTGTGAGAGAAATACAAACTGCAATAATACTTCTCTAGAGCGAGAGCATTAACAACAACAAATAACAAGAGCAGAAACCACTGGTGCGAGAGTTGAACGAGAATTCTGAGATCTGTCAATAGATCTGCCAAATGATAGATCAGCGAGATAATATATCTGCCAAACAATAGATTTGCAAGATAATAGACCTTCCAAACAATAGATCTGCTAGAGAATAGATGTGCCAAACAGTAGATCTGCCAGATAATAGATCCGCCAAGCAGTAGATCGGCCATACAATAGATCTGCCAATGATGATAAGAGATCTACAAATCTGCAATAGATTTGCTACTGATAATAAGAGATTTGCTACTGATAATAAAAGATCTGCTACTGATAATAAGAGATCTACCAATGATGATAAGGGATCTACAAATCTGCAATAGATCTGCTACTAATAATAAGAGAACTGCCAATGACGATAAGAGATATGCAAATCTGCAATAGATCTGCTACTGATAATAAGAGATATGTTATTGATAATAAGAGATCTGTCAATAATGATAAGAGATCTACAAATATGCAATAGATTTGCTACTGACAATAAGAGAGACAAATTATTAATGTGAGGGCTTGATCACCAATGCGAGAGCGAGAGAACTCGATGTGTTGCAAATGAAGGCGTCTCTTCAATGCATAGAATTTTTGAGGCAAAATCCCTTCCTCGAATTAAGTGTTTTTGGAAGCTCATAGAGTGATCCATTCGAATTAGATAACTTAAGTGATTTTATTTTGCACATGTCTAATTGCTTTATAAATTATTTTTTAAATAACTTTTGCTCTTATGAAAAATAATTTGCTCTTGAGAAATAATTCGTTTCAAGGGTGAAAGGGGTTAACCACATAAAGTGATTTCTAGGGAGATCTCCCTAGTTGCTCAAAAATTCAACATGTATGATGGACTCACTATGCTCAACTATACTTTAGGAGTACTCATAAATTGACCTATGCATATCCAAGCTAACAAGTCAAAGAGTGTTGGTAGTCAAGTCATTAAAAATCTTACCAAAGGTGCTAATAAATTACAATGAACTTCTTGAGTACATGTCCTATGGCATTGTCAATTGGCATGACTAGTTACCTAGGCAATGCGGTGGATGAAGTGGCATTGTAAGGACACTCCACTTTAAGTTTTGGTAAGATTGGTCATCGTGATGGTACGAATTTCATGTTGAAATGTCAATTCTCAATTACATCTAAAATCTGCCATGATTCTGTCACTGGAACTGCATCCACTTATCCTAGAAATGGATTATATTTTAGGAAATAGATCCAATGCAAAATACACAAAAAACCAAGAATTCAATATTAATCTAAGATTCCCTGATTCTAAGAAGAATCGGTTGCGGGTGCACAGTGCCCTTAGGTGAATCCTATAACTAAACATAATTGGGCTTGGTTGATATCTTAAGCATTGGAAGAGCTTCAAACCCTTATTTTTGAGATCAAAACTATGGACTACTTTCAACTCTCAAATATCAAGCTTCTTATTTAATTTTGGTCAAATTCATAATTTTTTAAGGAAATTTTATCATTCCATTATGTCCATAATGGTCCTATTAGTCAAATGTGTCTTTCATTTCATCAAAAAAGGCTTTGTATGCCCAAATTTGAATATTTGCACTATGGTTGTTCATTTAAAAGGATAATAACATTTTGATTTTATATAGTTTTCGTACATTAATTTTTGGCAACTTCTGCATTTCCCAAGTACTTGTTCTTGGTATTCAAATGAGTGATTGTTTTCCAAATAACCCCTTATGCACAAGAGATTTGATGAGTTCAAATGTTTTTGGTTGTTTGGTCCCTATTGGGCTCTGTTTGGTTTTGTATGTAACAATCACCACCTTTTTTTTAATGCTTTTGAGATATTTCCAGCATGCTTCTTAGTTCTTGAACGATTTCTTGGTTTTTCTCGCAGTGCATGGTGGTTTTCAACATTTGGTTTAGCAAGACCACCATCGCTATAGCTATGTTTAGGTAAATTTTACTCTATGTTTAAGATCTTTTTAGCACCAACGAGCAACTTTTCTAGAAGCCAAATATCCTTGTATCTATATCCATGGGCTTTGTGGGTGTTGTTGCCTTGAGCCACGACCTTTTTCAATGGTCTTCTTTTTCAATGGCGTGCTACACCTCGAGAGTTGAAACACATTTTGAAGATTGTTACCGCAAACTCTAGTAGGCCTTGGAGAGGGGTACCATACAAGGCTATAACTAGACCAAGTGACAACAATGGAGTAATGGCCCACTGTCGCCACAACCAAAACCGCTTGCTCTTTATGGACTTTCACCAATGGGAGGAATCCCAGTATAAGGTCACCTATGATGGATATTCTAAGAATAATGGTATTAGGATGACCGAGAGGTTTCTAAGGGATGTGCCTTAAGTACAAGGCTCGAATCAATGAGTGAAGGCAATTTGCTTTCCTTAGAGAGGCCTATTTTGTACTACACAAGACCTAGGGTTTGATTAATAGGTTGATAGTTGGGATGGCCAAAGGTCAAAAGTAACAAGAAAGGGTTTCCCACAATGTTTTCCAACAAGGACAAGGCACATGAAGCCTTCTAAAAGCCCTTAAGTTGAAGCTAAAACTAAACTAGGATTTACCTTAGGGAAAAGAAATTTATCAATGAAATTAAAGTGAATGCCCACCGAAAGAAAGGATTTTGTGGCAACCACTATCCTCTTGATATTTAGACTCTCCAATACAAAAAATCTCCCTTGCCTAGGAATTTGTACCAAGCCCTAGCTTGGCTGCTTCACCTTAAAGGGGTCGAATTAGGTCAAGAGAGAGAAAGGGAAAAATTATGGATAAAAATTTGAATTGATCACCAACAAGGAAGATCAATGCCTAGTCCTAGGGTCAATGGAGTCTATGGGTTCTTAAAATTGATTTGATCTTGCAAGGGAGTAAGAATATTTTGATGCCCTAGCATCAAAACCCTAACTATCACCTTTGTGGGGGATCAAAGATCACTTGGAAGAGCTAACATGAGATCTCCAAGGGGATTGCCATCCACATATCATACCATGAGTAATGCATGCAACGATATGACATAGATTCCATTAAATTGTTCTTCAACAAAATTAGGGCACAAAATTTTGCACTAGATCATTAATCCATTCTATACAATAGACATGAAAGTGGAAATTTGCAATAAACACTACACTTATAAGACAATATGCATGACACAATCCAATTATCGATCCAAAGTGACTTCTCCAAAGAAGAGAACAAATGCTCAAGATAAATTTCACTCCAGAGATCACATCTTTCCCATTAGAACAAGAGGTCGAAATCTCCAAAGAGGTCGAATTCACAAGTCCAAGTGATGATGAATTACAAATGATCCTCTCCTCTATTTATATGAGGAGGCATAATGTCTAATTAGCCTAAAAGCCCCTAAATCCCAAGTAGAATCACAATGGTTAAATGGGCAACAAGCCAACGCACTAGCCAAGACATAAAACATAAGAAACAACCCACAAGTGTGAGTCATAGGGGTAAAAATGTTGAAATCATCCATGCGTTGAACTTTATGTGGCATGCGTTGAGGCTTTTGAGTGCCAAGCAAGGTGTAGAAGCGTCTAAAAATCATCTCATGAGGGTTGGCCCTCAGGTCTCTGTCAATAACGCTCTGTGGGCCCCAAAATCCAACTTGGGGCATCAAAGGTGGTCTCATGGGTCTCCCAATTGCCATAATGTCAGTCTCTGCTTCATCTTTGAGGGATTCCAAGGTGGTGCTAGCCTCCCATGTCTCAAGGGTTGAGACCATCCTCATCTGGGCCCTAGATTAGTTGTCGTTCCTCACAAAGTGCTAAGGCCAGCTAGGGGCATGCTAGGTCCAGATGCATCATTCCAAAAGGTCATAAAATGTAGCGCAAAGTGCCAGAACATTGTGGGTGTTAGAGGTGCCCAAGGGTGTGTGTGATGCTTTGTGGTTTCTTGGAGTCTGGTAGCTCTCAACGCTTCATCTATGGGTGTCAATATGCTTCTTTGGAAGCTTGGGTACCAATGGGTGAGGTACCTATGTCATGGTTGTGGAACCACCTAACAATCATAACATAAAGTCTAGAGCAAACAACCAGTCATTAGGTACAATAATCATTTTCCATTTAAGTGAACCAAGCTTGAATGTAAAGGGCTATTTGATACTTCAAATAAGCATTAACTTCCAAAATTGAGGCTTTGAACTCGCAATGGTGTTTCCTCCCTAGGTAGGAGTAGCTAAAGGAAAACCCTATTAGGTGTTTCCAACCGCCAAGGGGAAGTAACATTTCCTCAATCCACCCTTCAATCAATAGGTGTTATGTGAACAATGATGGTACAGAGGGGAGAAGACTTCATGGCCAAGTGCCATGGTCAAAGGGACCAGCATGATGGGGATACACATCCTAAATGTATAGATGTAAGGAGGGAGAAATTGTGCATGCATGAGTTACTAACCCAGCCTTTGTTTTTACACCCCTCTTGTGCGCCTTTTACTTTTGCTTGATTTTTCTTTGTATTACTACTCATAGCTCACAGGGTTAGAGCTTGCTTTGTATGATGTATAGCGATTCTACTACCCCTTAATGATGAGGCAGCTCATTGCATATTGGGGTTGGGACATGCAAAGGTTGTTTTCATAATGTATAGGAGCAATATGGTGCTCAGGAATCCGGTTATTATTGGAAAATGTAACTAGGTTTGGTCATCATAATTATCTTCGTACTATATTATTATGTATTTCATGTATAAACAAGCAAACAAACAAAAACAATTCAAGCATGGATTTCATGCTCACGTCAAATTATTATTTTATTTACGCATGTTCTTCATGCTCATTATTATATGTATTGGTCAAAGTCAAAAGGCTTATTTATAGCCTGGAAAAAGATTTTTTTAAGATGTAATTCGAGTCAAAAACCCCTCAAGATGCCAAGTCAGCCCTACCCTAGAAGAGACAACTAAATCGGACCCCTCTATAAATAGAGGACGTGTTGAGCTCATTTAGAGACAAGTAATTCGTATGATATGTTCTAAAATATCGCAGAGAAGGATAGCGAAGAAAGGAGGGCCGAACTCTAAAATTGACAAGTGTAAAGAAGGGTTCTTCTTAAGCTCAGATTTATGGAAGTTCTGCCATGACACATTTCTTGTTTAAATATTGTTCCTGATGCTATACATGTTGATGGTCTTTTGTTGTTGATGTATTTTCTATGTAAAAGGAGGGCTTGACTTGGCATCTTGAGGGTTGGAGTATTTTTATGGCCATGGATCTTGGATATCTCACTTTGATCTAATTCTCTAAGGAGAATTTTTCTAGGTTTTCCCACTTGTGGGGTTTTCGCCCTGGCTTGGAGCCTATATCTTGTGTTCTTTGTTTCTTGTGATCTTCGAGTTTTGTATGTTTATTAATTGTTTGATGAAGGGAACATAATAAACATTAATAAGTGTTTTAGAATCTAGGGCATATGTAGTTAACGAGATCCTTCTTGACTTGATAACTATTTGTGAGGCATTTTTTAATTTTCTTATTAGCACAATCTTCTCTTTGGCATTATTAGAGTGTGTGTTTCATATTTCATCAAATAGCTACCAAAAACAAAGAGACAAGAACACAAGATGTTGGCATTCTTCCAGGGCTAAAACCTCTCCCTATTGGAGAGGAAAACCCACACATAATTCTTCTTACAGAGATTCCAATTGACGAACACCAAGACCGTAACCCTTGACTTACTAGGCCACTCCAAGACCAAGACATCAATCCTCTTCTAACTACTGAGATCATCATCATCATTATTGTACCATGACTGCTTCTTCAGCGAGATCATTGGTCCACCCTTTAGTTCACACTTAAGGGGATGAATGACACATTTTGGGTGAGGCACTCTAAGGTGTCACCGGAGCATGTACAACAGGTGGTTGACCTTTCTTACGAGCGGACGTTTAGTCTACGGGCAGTATCGAGGTGTATCAGGGTGCGCTTCTAGGAGACAATAGCAAACCCCCCAGTGTGGTATGGCAAGCGCAAGGCAGCTTTGTATGCACTAGGTTGATTCATGACGTATGGAGTCTATCGATTGCATGCAGGTAGCAGAGATGTGGCACAGACGGATTCCAGTAGTCATCAGGTTACGTCACAGTAGATTTGGTAATGGGATCCAAGGATTCAGTTGACTGACAGGACACTCCAATTCGCGAGGCACAGGACCATAGGAGAGGGAAATCCAGCTCACTTTGGGGTTGACGCATGGGGGATCATTGAGACCTCCATTGTATGGCGAGGCAGGTTTTTTCAGTTGCAACTCAGGACTGGGATTAGCCATGGATGGGTGGATATTGACATCATAGAGATACCTGGGTAGGATGAGCTTGGCCTTCATCGATATTTCGACATCAAGTTTCAGGGGAGGAGATACAATGTGCGCACGATGGGCAGTCTATTAGGGTTATAGTGGCACAACGACAACATGGTTGCACCCTTTTGAGACTAGCATGTGACCCGGGCATCACAGCACTTGACAACTCAACAACCTTTAGGGATGAGTTGGTTGCTACAAGGGGAGATCACTTGGATCTTCCATTGGGCTTTAGTGACTCGTTGATGGCGTGGGGGACTTCATCAACATGGTAGGTTGGTCAGCAAGAGGATATCACAAGGAGCTCATGCAAGAGAGACTTCATTCCCATAGGGATTGTGTTGTATTTACAGGAGTTTACTCTTGGTGTGCATGAGGTGGACTACTTGGTAAGGAAACTTTATGGAGAGTTGGACAGAGTCCTACATTATCATGATGCTCCACTTATTGATAGTATGTGGAGGGCTTATGGAGCTTATACCTGGTTGGACAGCGAGTGGAGCAAGGGGTGCTTCAAATTGATCAGGATGGCTTGGGAACCTGGTATTGAGAGATTCCTTCATGACAAGACAATGCAGAGATTGAGGATGACTCAGTAGCACATTTGGGACCCTAGTATTATTGGCGGTGATAGTGGTGATCGACAGTTTGAGAGGGTGCTTGTTTAGGCATTGCTTGAGGACAAGCAATTTTTGGCAGGGAGGACTATCGTGTCCCCAATTTTTATTTTCCACATTAGAGGCAATTTTGGAAAGAGGCAACATTTCTGATTTTGGGAATTAGGAGAAAAACGAAATATTTCAGCTCTAGTGGAATGTGGGGGCCACAAGAAAGAGAAATTCGACCCAAGGAGTGAACTCGCACTCTTGGAGGAGAGAGAGAAGAAAAGGAAGTGCGAAATAGGGGAGAGAGAGAGAGAAAGAGAGAGAGAGAGTGGACCACAAGGGGAGAAGAGGCCAGCAAATTATAAATAGAGCTTGAGGACCTTACTTTTGGCATCTTTTGGTCATTTCACAATTCAAACCTTAGTTCTCTTGAGTTGTTTAGCCAAGACAACCGTGTTGTTTAGCACAAGGAATTTCCAAGCAGAAATTCCAACTCTTCCTTTAGTGAACTTCGAGTGTCACCCTAGGGGAGTAGAGAGAAGTTTATCTCAGGGCTTCAAAAGGAGCTACATTGCAAAGCATTTCCAGCAGGTGCGTATTTTCCTTGGGCGCAGAAGAATTTCGTGAGGGCTGAGAGAAGCTAGCTATCGGTGGAGTATTGGCAAGAGAATTTACAGAAATTTATCCTTAGGGAGAACGAGTTTCCCTTGGTTATTTGCAGGGATGAGAGTGTTGCATTTTAGAGGGTCGATTTTGTCTATTCCAAGGCATGCGCAAGGGTTTATTGGCAGCTTCAGTGCACTGGCAAACACTCAGACCTTGGGGGGAATTTGAGCTGGGATCTGCTTGGTGATTGAGGGGAGTAATTCTCAAGAGTTAGGGAGGATTTCTTGGTGGGATATTTGTGCCTAATTCAGCAGTATATGAACTGTGGGGCGTTTTCTGGCCCAATTAAGCAACTCGTACTTGTTGGGGGTCACCGGGGGTCGGTGGATTCGGCCCAAACCCTTTCTAGGCTTTTGTGGGTTTGATGAGAGGAGGCTAGGATTAATTTTGTAGAATTTTCTGAGCACTTCTGAGGGTAGAATTCCTAGTTCCATTCGGCAGCTAACAGAAAAAAAAATTGTTGGAGGAGGACATTGAGATCACTCTTGAAGGGCTTTTGGTAAAGGGAAGAGCATTGAAGAAAACCTACATTAGTTCTCTATGACTATGGGTTCCTCTAGGAATTCAAAGAATAAATTGGAAGGAGCTACAAATGTCAAGGCTTGGTAAACTAGGATTGATTGCTTCCTTGCAAAGAATGAACTCTTGGGCATTATGAAGGGTAAGGTTGTTGAACCATCAAATAGTGAAGCAAAATTAAAATATGAGAAAAATGGCATTACAGCTAGTAGGCTAACAGCATAAACTAGGGACACCCCCGTGTCATTGGCATGCACCAGTGCAAAGACAGGAGGATCTGTAGTGACCAGTCAAGGCAGATTTCTTCTAAAGTTTACATGGAAGAAATTCATCATTCAAATTAATTTCGTAATACTTGCCAAGATGTAATTTCAGGTGCAAACAAGACCACAACAAATTTCCCCAAGTAGGGGCAAAAGATATTATTGATAATCTGCATAAGAGTAGCAGGGGCCCTAGTGAGGCCAAAAGGCACAACCAGCCACACATAGACCAAATTTGTTTTTGAAGGTGTTGTCTTCCATACATCACATGGCTCCATGCGTACTCAGTGCTAGCAAGAAGCTAAATCAATCTCATTTAATTATTGTGCTCCCTTGAATTAGTGTGTCTGGTTTTTTTCAGAGACAGATCCATAGAGATCTACTTGTACCAACAACCAAAAAACCTGACCTGAATGGTCCTGTATTAAGGCTAAATTAGCTAAAGACATGGAGAATAATTACTATGGAGAGCCAACTTGGTCAAATGATCTTTCAAGGAGATCATTAATTTCAGGGAGCAGATAACAGTCCTTAACTGTAATTTTGCTTAGTGCCTTGTAATTTGTGCCAAATTTCCACTCTTTATGTTCCTTTATAGGAAAAATCAATGCATGGGATCCAAAGGATTAAGTCACTGGATTGATCTTACTGTCTTCCAATAACTTCTTTATATGATGCATAATTTTTTTATCTCCACAGATGCGTTTCTATATCTTGGGTAATTTGGCTAGAAGTCAATAAAATGTTGTATAGCCCAGATGGGCAGGAGCCCTTTGGTTCTTCAAAAAAATCAGCATATGAGTCTCTGAGTGTCTGAATATCAAAAGATGTTCCCCTTTGTTGTCCTCCAGGATTTTGAAAGACAACACAAAGTGTCAAATATTTGTTCAAGGTTGCCTGTTTAATTGTTAGTCTACTAAAATGAAAAGGATTAACAAAAGAAGTGAGCTTGTGGACCTTATCACTTACCACATTTGTGAGGCTTGTATGTTTTGTTGTACCCATCATAAACTGCCTTCTATCAAGCTGGTACTGGATACCAAGCGTCATGTCACAGTGGTCCTGCAAAGTAACATCATAGTCCAACTCATCCTGAAAGGTCCACTAGCAAAGGCAATTGAATATCCATGTGAGATCAAGGTGAATTGTCTCACATTCTTGACTGTTAAAATTGGCAATTAGGGCCAAATTTCACCTTGGGACAGCTCATATGATAGAGATGATCATTGCATTGGATTCCTCTTTTCGAGAGGTCCAAGATTGATATACAGCTCATCTCATTCAGACAAGCAGAAGTGTGATTTTGAATTTATTCTCTCTCATGTACAAATTGTTCAGGTCGGCCTCAGCGTAATGTAGGCTCATGAAGCCCAATAGATGTGTCTCATCACCCACAACAAATTGTATAAATAGAAGAGACCTCTCTCCTCATTTGGACATCATTCACTCAACCATTCTCCTCTCCCTTCAAGAGATTGGTTCGTACAGCTTGGGGATCTTTTCTCTCACTCTCTCACATGAGGCTAGGAGGACTGTTTTTCTGGGCTGAAACAGAACCGAAAATTTCAGACTGTTGACCAGCGTTGACCACTATTGGTTTGACTGAATTTGACTGCATTTTTGGAGGAAGAATTTCTCTCTTGAGGCTGCATTGATTGGCATGAAAATCGAGGTGTTGGGGGCTGTTTGACCTGCGTCGACCGCAGAGCTGACTGCTGTTTGACCAAGTTTGACCATTGTTTGTGGGACTGTTTTTGGGTTGACTTTGACCCTTGATGGAAGCCAAATTGATCTTTCTTTGACCAAGAATCAAAGGAGGAGTTTTGCTGCTGATTTGACCAGCATTGATTGTAGTTGACTGCAGATTTTTACAGGGTTGATTTGACTTTGTATTGGGCTAGTCTATTTGACTTTTGTACTCTCTCTCTGTTGAACTATTGAATAATAATAAGAAGATTTGATCAAAGGGTTTTCCCACATTGGGGTTTTTCCCTGCCATCTGCCAAATCCGGTGTCCTCTTGTCTTGGCTTGTCTTTTGCATATGTTTTTATGTTCTATCTAGATTTACTGTCAATGTGATTAATAGTTGATGTGATTGCTACTGAAAATTGTTATTGGGCTGCTAAAGAACATTGAAGTAAATTGTGCTAAGCAAAGAACATCCCATTGTTATCTAAAATTGACATGGTATTGGAGCTCAAGTGAAGACAAAGCCCAAGCAAGAGTGAGGAAAGCAATCACTAAAGGGAAGTTGCTGGACAAGAATTTGGACCTAGACTCAATGACGACTACATCTTACTTCAAATCTGGAGACAAACTTTAGGACAAATCCAACTATCATGCATGGAAGATGTCTCTAGATTTGACTTTCGAAGAAAATGATGCTATGGACTATGTCAAAGGAAGAGTAGAGGAGCCTCCTTCAAATGCAGCCACTGTTGCTAAAACAAAGTACAAGAAATGTGAGGTCAAAGCTAAGAAAATTATTGTTGATTCTATTCACAAGTGCCTTTGGTTGCGTATATTTCTGATTTGGAAACATCTAAGGAGATGTATGACAAGTTGGTTGATATGTTCAAAGTAAATAATGCAAATCAAGTTCTCTTTCTCAAGGACAAGCTAAAAGACATCATGCTGGATAGAGGAGAGTCTATTCAATCCTACTTCATGAGGATTACCGAAATCAAAAATGATCTCCTATCTATTGGAAAAGTTGTTGCTTACAAGGAGCTCACTCTTATTGCACTTGGAGGCCTTACAAGAGAATGGGATGTGTCTAACACTACCATCCTCAGCAATGACAGAATTCCAGGATTTGACGAATTATTGGCTAGATGCACTCAAAAAGAAATCAGGATGATGGAAAGAGATAAGCCCTCAAATGGAAATAATCCTATCACTTTCTCCACTCATATTAAAAGAAAGAACAATGTTAGTCCAAGAAGACAAGGTCAAGGGTTTAAGTCGGGATTCAAATAAGGAAGAAAAGGAAGATGCTTCAATTGCAACAGGTTTGGCCACTTTGCTAGAGAGTGTCCTCACAAGAAGGATGTTGAAATTTCTAAGTATTACTCGTTAGAAATTTTAACTATATTCGTTGGTTTATTTCGCCTACTTGTTTAATTACTAACAAGTTATTTAACCATATAAAATACTGAAATAAACACAATATAGTCTCAACCATCTACAAATCAGCAGCTGAAAGAAATGAACAAACACACAAGGGACACTGTTATTTTTGGACAAACATCCCCAGAAAAACCCAACTTGGGAAAATCGATGCAGTAGTTCTGAAGGTTTATTATTAAGCAACTCTTTTCTGAGTACACTACGTACCAAACTGGCTCACCAGACAGAGAAACAAAATCTGGTAGCAATACCTCTCTTCGGAAGCAAATATTCAGAAAGTCTGCTCCATGAAATCCCTCTCCAACACAATATGAAGCTCAACATAAGCCCTCCTGGCCTCTGTGTCAACTTGAAACCCTCTGCATCAACACTTTGAGGCTCTGCGCAGCCTCTCTAGCTCTCTGCGTCACTCCTACGACCTCTGCATGGATGACGCATGCCCTTCTGGCCTCTACACTGTCTATGTTGCCTTTGCATGGCTCTATGTTTGCCTCTCTGCCTCTGTGCTGGTCTTCCAGAACTGTCTCTGCCTCTCTGCCTAATACTCTTGCCCCTTGCTGCAAATTGATCACTGATTTGATTTCACTTAGCAAACCCCGCTCTAGAAATTCGAATGACTGATCACTCTAGTGTATTCTCCAACTGACCCTCAAGCCTCCGCTTATACTTTTCCTGTTGGTACTTCAACGGCCGAGATTATATCTCTAATCAATGGCTAAGATTAGATTTGAATTGATCCATGTCCTTTAGAACCTTCTAACCCAATTTTATATTAATACCCATTAATATTTTATTTTTCCTAAGTTTAGACTTAGAAACTCCATTAAAAATATTAATTATTTTAATATCTCCCTAACCGGGTAGAATCTGCTCAAACCATTTCTGGGTCTTGGAGATCTCATGTGCTTTAGCCTCTCCACCAATTTTCATGGCTAGAGCACATCCGATGCTACCCCAAATCAACAAAGGATACTCCAAGGGACGATGACAACAACAACTACAAAGGTAGTGACAATCAAAGGAACAACAGGTTCAACAACAAAGGAAAGAGGAATGCTCCCGCTACTTGATATGGAAATGGTCGTCCTCCCAAGAAGTCAAGAAACTCCAGGTATGAAAAAACTAATGTTGTAGATAAGCAAAAAGAATTTTATCTTACTTCTGCCCTCACCACTACCTCTCCTCCGGATACATTGGATCATTGGTTGATTGATAGTGGTGCCTCAAGGCACTTCACTAGGTACAAGGAGGCCCTCTCAAACTTGGTTGAAAAGAATACAAATTTGAAGATCATACTTGAGAATAATGCCACCTATCCCGTGAAAGGAATTGGGACTATCACTCTTCACTTATATCAAGGTCAAACCCTTAATTTACAAGAAGTGTTGTATGTACCTGATCTGAAAAAGAACCTGGTCTCTATTTTTGCGATGGAAGATAAAGGTTTCAAGGTGACATTCGTTGATGGGAAGGTACACGTTTGGCAAAGGAACTCGAACAATGCATTTACACTTGGATTTAGGTTTGAAGGTCTCTATCAAGTTGGAGGAAGTCCTTTGGGAGCAATGACTTGTGATACTTCTCTTCAATCCGAATTATGGCACCAAAGATTTGCTCACCTTCATTACAAAGCCTTACCTGATGTAGGAAGATGGTCACTGCTATACCCGAATTCAACGTACATCATGAAGGAGTTTGTCAGGGTTGTGCAGCTGGAAAACATAAAAGAGGACCATTCCCCTCAAGTGAAAGTCAAACCACCGATATTCTTCAATTGGTCCATTCTGATCTACCAGGTATGTTTAAATAGTTCTGCTCTTTCAAAGCCTTGGTCGAAAATCAAACAGGAAAGAAAATCCAAATATTGAGGACCGATAATGGAACCGAATATGAGCCAAATGAATTCAATGACTATTGTAGAGAAGTTGGCATTAAGAGGGAGACCACTACTGCATATACTCCTGAGAAAAATGGTGTTGCCGAAAGGAAGAATCAAACCATCATAGAAGCCACTTGTGCCATGCTTCATGACCAAGGCCTACCGAAGTTCTTATGGGGAGAAGTTGCCAACATCGTTTTGTATGTTCAAAATAGATGTCCGCATCAAGCATTGGACTTCAAGTCACCTAAAGAAGTTTTCCAACCGATAAGAAACCTGATGTTTCTCATTTTGGAATGTTTAGTTGTCCCGTATATTTTCATGTGCCGAAAGAGAAAAGAAACAAGCAAGATGCATATGGGAAGAAAAGAACGTTTGTGGGCTACAGTGAAACTTCGAACGCATATAGAATCTACATGCCTGGTCAAAGAGAAGTGGAAATAAGTCATGATGTCACTTTCGATGAAGATTCTACCGTTGGAAAAGTCTGAGATATTCCTATCCCTAGAAAGGACAATGATGATGATGCAGGAAAGAAGGATGAATCTCCGGCAGATGATCCAATGCCCAATGTTGATGGTCCAATGGATCCAATTGATCCACCTCCTAGTGAGCCTTCTACTTCAAGAAAAAGACCTTTGTGGCTCATAGATACTCTTGAAGATGTCGAGAGACATGTTGCACCAAGGGGGACATTTCGTGAAAGCAAGAAGCCGAACAAGTATCAAGGGTACTTAGCTGCTATGAATACCATAGTTCAATCTGAGCCATGTACATTCGAAGAAGTCGTGAAGCACCAAGTTTGGAAGGATGCGATGAATGAGGAATACGAGTCAATCATGAAGAATGATGTCTGCGACGTGGTTCCTAGACACAAGGACAAGTCAGTGGTCACTTCAAAATGGCTTTACAAAACCAAACATGGAGTTGATGGGAATGCTGAAAAGTTCAAGGCCAGGTTCGTTACTTGAGGCTTCTCCCAAGAGGAAGGAGTGGACTATGATGAGATATTTGCACCGTTGCCCGATATACTATTATCTGTTCAACCATTGCCCTTGCTGGCTCTCAAGGATGGAGCCTACACCAAATGGATGTCAAAACTATTTTCTTGCATGACCCGCTTAAAAAGGAAGTCTATGTAGAACAACTCGAGGGGTTCGAAGTTCAAGATCATAAGACACATGTATGCAAGTTAAAGAAAGCCCTCTATGGGTTGAAACAAGCCCCTAGGGCTTGGTATGAGAGGATGGATAGCTAGCTTATGAAGTTGGGTTTTACAAGTGAAGTTGACCCGAACCTATACTTCAAGGTTGAAAAGGATAGGCCTCTCATTCTAGTCCTTCACATGGATGATCTCTTTCTAACAGGTGATGACCCTCTCATTCACCAATGCAAGAAGGAGTTGGCTTTTGAATTCAAGATGAAAGACTTAGGACTAATGCACTACTTCCTAGGGCTGAAGGTCTGGAAAAAGTCAGATGAGATTTCCCTTTCTCAAGGAAAATACATTGTGAAGCTATTTGAGAGATCTAGGATGATGGATTGCAAGTCTGTGTCTACTGCGATGGAACTCAAGTTCAAGAAGCTATGTGGAATTGTTGTTGGGCCCGGATTAGCAAACCCTTCCGAGTATCGACAACTTGTGGGGGCCCTGATGTTCTTGGTAAACTCTCGTCCTGACATATGCTTCGCTGTGAACATGTTGAGTCAATTTTTGGTCGAGTTTCATCACATTCATTGGATTGCTACTAAGAATCTCTTGAGATATCTCTAGGGCACAATCCAATATGAACTGAGATACACTGTCGGGAATTTTAAGGCTGCATGGATATACAGATGCTGACTGGGCTGGCAATGGCAGCATGGTGGAGCGTAAGAGCACATCTGGGTGTTGCTTCTCTTTGGGGTCAGCTTCAATATCTTGGATGAGCAGGAAGCAGAAATCGGTTGCTTTAAGCACCTCAGAGGTCAAATACATTGTTGCGAGTATGGCCTATTGTGAAGATGTTTGGTTGAGAAAGACCTTCAGTGAGCTACTCGAGCACGTGCTAGATACTAAACGTGATCTTCTGTGACAACTAGAGTGGGATTCACCTTTAAGAGAATCTTGTGTTCCACGACTGCTCCAAGCACATTGATATCACGTACCATTTTATCCGGGATATGGTGCAACAGGGAGCAATAAGGCTCCAACACATTAGGACAAATGAGCAAGTCGCAGACATTCTCACGAAGCCCTTAGGGAAGGTCAAATTCTTAACCTTCCGAGCAAGACTTGGAGTCGTGGAAAGACCCTCTTATGCGGGTCCCACATAAGTTGGACACTGAGCTCTGGGAGCTCCTGGGGGCTTGGGGTACTTCTTGGAGCTATGAGCAACCATAGGGTGAGTGGTTCACCTTCCCCTAGTGGTGTGTCATGTATAGGGTAAGTGGTTCACCTACACCTGTGATACCCCATGATGATTGACATGTGTGTAGGGTGAGTGGTCCACCTTCCCCTACGATTGGCATATGCATAGGATGAGGGGTTCACCTTCTCCTATGGAATATGAGCAGGATGAGTGGTTCACCTTCTCCTGTCGATGCCCCAGTATACATCCCACCCATGGAGTCTAGGACTCATGGGAAGTACCTTTCATCTGGCCAATGAGTTGGGAAAAGTGGTTAGAGACCATAGCACTACCGATGGACGCATTGTGTACTATCGAACTCCCTATGACTAGGATGCATGGTGTTCAACAACTTGATCTGGGATCATGGACTGACTTTTGTCAGTGGAGAGTGGTAAGGTCTTGTGACTCGCTCTCGATCACTTCTTCTTCATTATTACTTCATGATTCAACAGAGCAAAGCAAAGATGACAGAGATGGTAAATGACAACAGGATGGCATGATGATGACAAATGGATTAGCAGGTGGAATTCTCCCCAGTTGAGAGGGAGTGTTAAAAGTGGCAACAGGGGCTAAATTCCACTTTGGGACAACTCATATGATAGAGATGATTATTGCATTAGATAGGTTCGAGAGGTCCAAGACTGATATAAAGTTCATCACATTCGGACAAGCAGAAGTGTGATGTAGAATTTATTCTCTCTCATGTACAAATTGTTCAGGTCAGCCTCAACTTAATGTAGGCTCAAGAAGCCCAATAGATGTGTCTCTTCACCCACAACAAAATGTATAAATAGAAGAGACCTCTCTTCTCATTTGGACATCATTCACTCAACCATTCTTCTCTCTCTTCAACAGATTGGTTCGTACATCTTGGGGATCTTCTCTCTCTCACGTGTGGCTAGGAGCACTGTTTTTCTGGGCTGAAATAGAACCGAAATTTTCAAACTGTTGACCACTACTAATTTGACCAAATTTGACTGCGTTTTTGGACGCAGAATTTCGCTCTCGAGTCTACATTGATTGGCACAAAAATCGAGGTGTTTGGGGCTATTTGACCTGCTTGACCGCAGGGTTGTTTGACCGCAAGGCTAACTGTTGTTTGACTAGCGTTTGTGGGGCTGGTTTGGGTTGACCTTGACCCTTGATGGAGGCCGAATTGTTCTGCCTTTGACCAAGCTTCAAAGGAGCAGTTTTGTTGTTGATTTGACCAACATTGACTTTTTGGTTAGGGCTAAAGATTCACTGCAGATTTTGACAGAGTTGATTTAACTTTGTATTGAGCTAGTTTATTTGACTTTTGTACTCTCTCTCTGCTGAACTATTGAATAATAAGAAGATTTGATCAAAGGGTTTTCCCCACATTGGGGTTTTTCCCTGGCATTCGCCAAATCTGGTGTCCTCTTATCTTGGCTTGTCTTCTACATATGTTTTTATGTTGTTAAAATTGGAAACTAGGGCCAAATTCTACCTTGGGACACCTCATATGATGGAGATGATTATTGAATTCGACTCCTCTTTTCGAGAGGTCCAAATTTGATATAAAGATCATCTCATTCGGACAAGCAGAAGTGGGATTTTTCTCATGCACAAATTATTAAAGTCGGACTCAGCTTAATGTAGGCATAAGAAGCCCAACAGATGTGTCCTTTCACCCTCAACGAATTGTATAAATAGGAGTGACCTCTCTCCTCATTTGGAGATCACTCACTCATCATTTCTTCTCTCTCCTAATCTGATTGGTTCGTACAGCTTGGTGATCATCTCTCCCTCTCTCACACGTGTGGATGAAAGACAAATTTCTGGGTCATATTGCAGGCCGAATTTTAGAGTTTTAGGACAGCGTTGACCAAGGCTTCATTGACCAAGTTTGACTGTGTTTTCTGGGTCCGAATTTCGCTCTCTCGAGACCACATTTATTAGCACAGAAATCGAGGTGTTTGGGACTGTTTGACGAGCATTGACTTCAGGTTGACTTCTGTTTTGACCGAAGAAAATCACAGCAGATTTTTCTCTCCTTTGACTAGGTTTGACTGAGCTGTTTTGGGCAGCATTTGACCTCCTCTTCAGGCCGAGTTTGACTAAGGACCAAGCTGCATTTGTGAAGTGTTGTTTTGACCAGCATTGACTTTTTGGGTAGGGCTGAAATTGACTGCAGAATTTTGGAGGGCTCATTTGACTGTATATTGTTGGGCAAGTGAATTTGATTATTGTACTCTCACTCTCTCTCTGCTGAACTATTGTACTCTCTCTCTCTCTCTCTCTGCTGAACTATCAAACGTTTTTCCCCACATTGGGGTTTTTCCCTGACATCCGCCAAATCTGGTGTCCTCTTGTCTTGGCTTATTTTCTGCATATGTTTTTATGTTCTATCTGCATTTACTATCAATGTGATTAAATTAATGTGATTGCTACTAGAAATAATTGGAAATTGTCATTGGGTTGCTAAAGAAACATTGAAGTAAATTGTGCTAAGCATAGAACATACCATTGTTATTTAAAATTAACATATGTTCTATCTGCATTTACTGTCAATGTAATTAATGGTTGATGTGATTGCTACTGGAAATTGTTATTGGCCTACTAAAGAACATTGAAGTAAATTGTGCTGAGCATAGAATATACCATTGTTATCTAAAATTATCATTGACCCATTCAAGATGGTATGCCTTGAGGTGAGTGGAGGTTGGCAGTTTAAGATCTTCTACCAACTGATGGGGTATCAGATTCTTCTTGTTGTCATCGTCCATGACCATGGAAGCTAGTATGACCTTGATCTCTCAAATCTATGTAAGTGGGGCTTCTTATTGTTTTATTGGAATAGTCTCTAGCCATTAAAATGATTTGCAGGTCAGTGGAGGTCAAAGTGGTAACATCAACTTTTATGTCTACATATTCTTGTTGTTTTCTCAGCAAGTAGGGCCTTAGCATTCTTGCTTGCCCCTACTAGCAATACACGACATTGATCACTGGAATGATCATAATTTTTGTGATAAGTACAATACTTCTTTCCATTGCCAATGGAAGGAGTAGCATTAGTGAATCTCTTAAATTTTCCATTGTTGTTAGGCTTATTAGCCTTGACGACAAAAGAGGAAAGTAGAAGTGGTTTCATATAAATGCTTATGGTAGATACTATGTGAAATGATTTAAAGTAGCTGATGTTTTGAGTCCTCAACTGAGACTCAACATCAAAGAATTAAACTTAGATTCAATTTTGAAGCTTGCTCAAAGGCATGTTCCAATGAAGAAATAGGGAAAAGCTGTAGCTCTTTTCAAAAGTTGAGATACAAATATAAAACAAATTTGATATAAAAAGTATCCCCTCAAAGTCATGGACCTTAAGCTTGATCAAGAGCTTGTTAAAGACTTCAAAGTATAGTTAGACAAATTGGCCAGGGAGTTGTTTGATTCCAACCATTGAGCTAGCACCACATCCCTTTACTGTTTGTAGACAATAGCCTTGAAATCATCCCAGCTGGTGATGAGCTGTTGATTTTTTTGACGTTAGTGGCATGGTGTGTGTTTACCACAAGGTTAAAGCCTCCTCCTCCATATGTACATATGCGAACCATATTTTTTAATGTCCAGCCATATTAGGTTGCATCTTGAAGTATGATTTGAGACTACAAAGCTGGGAATCCAGCTTGTCCCTATGAAAAGATCCATCAAACTTTTGAATTGAGAACTTTGCGTAGAGTAGCCTATTTTGAACAATTGTTAGATAATATGTGTAATGGTTGGTATGTTGTGTTGTTGTAATGTCCCTGATTTTGGTGAGTGCAGGAGTTACCAAGGAGTTTGTCCAATTTTTATGATATTAATAAAAAGGGAGAAATATTATTTTATTAGAAATAGGGAGGCAAATATTATTTTGGCAGAAAATATTATTTTATTAGGAAATGGCGGCAAAGTCTATTTTATTAGAAAAAGGCAGCAAAAGCCACTTGGTGGAAAGTGGCCACCACCAATATAATAATATTAAAAAAGGGAATCTAGAAGCTTGGAAGAAGACTCAATGAAAAGTTATAAAAGGAGGGTGAACTCATTTGCCAAGTATTCAAACTGATCATTTCTCATTGTCATTGAAGAGAAACTCAAGCGAGTTTCAGATTGAGGATTTCAAGCAAAATTACTCAACCTAGTTTCGGTGGTTCTCATTGCCACTCTAGCTAGTTCTTCTCCAATTTCGGCGGACACTTTCTTGCCACCCTAGTTGGATTATTTCAAACATTTTTCTTGAAGATCTAACTAAATTTAATTGCAGAGGAATTCCAGTATTGTGGAGCAAGATTTTTTATTGCAGGAAGGCAAGGATTCCTCATTTCAAGAGGTCGAAATTTCTAGGGATACATCATTCTTTAAGGTCGATTTATTCTTCTCCAAAGGGGCTGAAGATCTAGATCAGGAGGGCCGAATTTATTTAAGAAACATTGAGGCCGAATTGGATTTCACAGTGCCCACTGTTCAGCCAAACATATCAGGGCTTGTACATAATTTTGATGCCAAAAAGGAAGATCAAGCTCAAGCAAATCTGTTATCTTGTAGCAGGGTTTTAACCAGAGGAAAAGAGACTGAAATTCTTGAGCATTTCCAGGAATTGTGTCACAAAGAAGGTCGAATTTCACTTCAGCATTTTGGGCTGGGTTTGACCAAAGAATGCAGAGGCCGAATTCACTATCAAAGGACTGACATACCAGCATTTGATTTCAAGGGGTTGCATTCTTCCTTGTGCGCGCCTGATATTTAATGCACAAGAGTGGGCCAAAAACATCTGTTTTTATATCAGCTGTGCAAGTAACATCAAAGAGCCACATTCCTCGCCTATCTGCTGTGCGTATTGCCTTTCCTTGAGGATGGGTATATGCGTGAAACTCAACATTATTGGCTGAACGTTTCTCACTCCATTGGCTGGGTATACTGAAGGGAAGGGACTGCGTTTTAATTTGCTGGCTGTATATATGTATTGGGCTGCGTTGCATGAAGGAAAAAGGGTAATAGTCAATGGTTGTAGCTTACTTGGCCACTGTATATTGATGCTGGTGCAGATTTGGCATTGCAGACTCCTTTAATGGTGAATCTACTACGTTCTCCTGTCTAATGTGCTTTGATTCATTCCTTTACCGAGCCCATGAAATATATATGAATGCTTAAAGGCTTTGTGTATTTTCTGAAGTGTTATTTTAATGGAAAATGGTGTTTAGTGACTGCCATTGTGGTTGCAATATCATTGGTGCTTGTTGAATTCAATATATATGTCTAGTTGATATTTTGAAGGATCCTTATTAGCCTGTACTTCAGCATTCAGTGGCTAAATGAAACAAGAACCCAAACAGTGCACCTACAGCAGTATTTAAACTAACTGTTTGACAAAATACCAGAATGACAAAAACCATATAAACACAGAAACTTAGTCATCACTTTGGGGGTTTTTCGAAAAATGCCAAGAAGGGAATATTACAGTTGTGGAGGACTCTAAGGTGTTGGTTGTTGTTTAAGGACCCACAACAGATTCTTGTGTATCCATCATTTGCCAGAATAAGGACTTCATGTCCTACATCATTTTGGCTAGTAATTTATTTTGATGTTCTTTATTCAGCAAACCTCTTTGCTAGCACTTGATAAGGTTGTAGTCTTAGGAAGACCGAGTCTAGAACCTTCATTGTGGCATAACAGGGTGACAATGGGACAAAACAGATCTTATACTAAAAAGTTCCCACATCATGCAAACATTTTTCGGAGATTCCGCTTGTTTTTGTGACAGCTTTGCATAATTAACTTTGGAAAGATCTGCACTAAAAGAAAAGAAATTGAATGATTCCAAGGGGATTAACATCTAGGTTACCTATAAATGATTATGGAAGTCACCCACACGTATTGCACTCAAAGTCTTTCATGTAGATCATGTTGAGATTTAAGGTGAAACCCTTCATAGGAGAAACTGCAAGAAAACAAAATCTGCATCATAGAATCCTACTTGCATCTTTATCTGCTTTTGAAAGCATAGCTATAGGAGCTGCTTTTGCACTCCCACTATGTATCTACATAGATGTAATTTTTTAGTCCCATGACCTACTTATTGTGGTCATTCATTGGATATTAATAAAACTATCTTATCTAGAGAGCCCTAATCATCAATCTCTATTAGGATTGATATATGCATTGTTAGATAGTGGAAAGTGATCATCTTTGACCAAGTCACCTACTAATAATCATGATATGTACAAATATAAAATGCAGAGTTACATAAGTGATCATCTTTGATCTAGTCAAAAGATCTAGTCACATATGAAATATTTTTACAAAGAGGTAGGTCAAATGAGACATTTAATATACTAAACGACAAAATACAAGGATGATACACATTTGGACTAGACCCACTAGACTAAAATATAGATTCTATCTGATGGAGCCAAAGCCTATATATTGGCACTCCTAGCCTTTGTAGACTACGGATTATGCCATGCCGACTCTTTGGCTCTTGGATATGATGAGGCTGGAGATTATGCCGTGCCCTTTCTTTGCCCCTTCTGTACGTTGATCTTAATGTACATGTTTGTTGATTTTTAATGAAATATATGCTACATTTTCACCATGAAAAAGAATGTTGTAAAATATACCACATATGGGGAACAATTAACCAGAACTCATACATTAGAAAACATACAAATTTTTAAAATTACTACTGAAAAATGTGCACACATTGACACACCCATAACTTTAGTAAATGACTGCCATGTTAAAGTTCTCGGTTTATACTACTCTAAATTCATGTATTTCTATAAATCATATTATCTTAAATTTATTTTATTCATTTTATATGCATATACAACTGCAGGCATGTCAGCAAACACACATGCCAGAAAGTAAGCACATACTCAATAAAGGAGGGCAGACCTAGTAAAAATACATGAGAAATATGTCATTCAGATGGAATGTATTTGGTTTCAAAGATTCATACCTTCAAAGGTTGAAGCACGCCAGAGACATATGGTGAATGGCGAACTGGGAGTGGCTTGTTTGTCATTCTATATGTTGCAGTGATTCCCTTGAGTTGTCTCAAAACCTGCAAAACGGAAAAAAATAATACATAAATGCTATCAGTCAGTTCCAATTTTCTAAATTTATACTTATGGGTAGATTACAAATACTTGAATTATAATGAGAACATTGTGGTAGAACAGATAGCAGCAATATCAACCATAGTAAACAGATCCTGTTTGGAAAAACGTCTTATGGCAGTATGCTCTCAGTGCAGGGATAGAAGCCAAATATCATACAGCAAGAATGGGTAAGCTGTTCTTGTTAGCAACCAATGGCATTAATTGCTCACTTAAGACCTCTCTTTTATTCTCTTCCAACACCGTTTCCTCAACAATTTTGATGAGAATACCTTCCACTGAACTGGTATATTTGAAGCATTGAGGTATTGCCTAGCACTATGACATTTAGTGCCATGCATCTGTTCTTCACATCTTTAAGCAGTGCATGTAATGGCACAACCCATGAGGAAAGGGCATTCTCCCTCGAGAATCAATTTTAAGAAATAAGAAACTAAAGACATGAAATTAACAGTCCATCAAGATATTATTATTATTTTTCATAAATAAAAACAAGCATCGCCACATGTGTGATAGCAAATTTCCTATTCTAATTTCAAACATAATAATGACAATTAAGTGATCTCATGAAAGAATGCATTGACCATAAGAAAATGGTAAGTTCTTTGGCTCTTACCGAGATCTATTTCTAATATAGTAAATGGCAGAGTAGAGTGATAACGCAGTCAATGTCCTTGACTAAATTGTTTAGTCAAACCCAAGCTCCAATTTGATTCTATGTAATTTGAATCTTTCTGACTCATGGAGCATCTTCCAGCAGATATGGTAATTGTAAAGACTCAATGGATGCTTAAACCTTCTACAATGCTCCTTCTATTCCAGCAGTTTATGTACTAGATAGAGTCAATCTTGAAGAAAGTTATCCATTTACTCTGGGCAGTGATAAGATAAGATAAGATAATTATATTAATGTGCAACAAATGACCACAAAGTAGGTCAATGGGACTGAACTTTGAAGAGTGCAACTTGTATGAATACAATGTGGGACTGCCAGCACAACTCCTAGAAATGTCAAAAATAATACAAAGAACAAAACCTACATATATGTATAAAACCGTGATGAAGATACAGTGATATAAAACACTGAGTATATCCAAGACTACAAAGGTGGACAAGCCAACACAAGAACCTATCAAGAGAAGGAGATCAGACAATGGGGACTAATGTCAAGGTCTCCTGAGTCTGATGGTCGAGGGCAAGGGGCAAGGGGAAAATTGGACACTAGCAACTAGCTCATTATCGCAGTCTTCTAAACCCTCAAGGAGTCTAGCTGCATGCTCCTAACATCTGAGGTTGAAAGAAGGAAACTTTGAATAGATCTTTGGTTGTTCCTCTAGATCTAGGAGGTGGTTTGATGGGTGGGGCGTGCTCAAGTCTAGATTCGCCTGGAGTTGATCTCTCTAATGTTTTCAGAACATGTGGCTCGATGTACCTTCCAACATCTTTGTACCAATCTCAATAATATTGGGTGGTCTCCTAGAAGAGGAGGTTGAGGAGAAGCCCAAGGTCTCACCATCCTCTTGTCTAGTGGACTTTGGATTTCGCCCTATCACTTGTTACTTTGATCTAATGGATCAACAAGGAAATATGAGGTAATTAGTTAGGTCATCCTAGCGCAAGGCATGGCGTGCAAGTGTTGAGCTTTGTGCCTGAAAATCTCCTTAATGAAGAGGACTAAGCAACTCTGATCCTGGTACCGAAAGAAAGTAGAGAGGAAGCCTCTCGAGTCTTTATAGAGGCAATGATAGTATCCTCTAATCCCATAGTATAGGGGACACTGAAAAATGAGGTGCATCTCTATGTCCAGCTCCTTAAGGTGGCACATCTGGCAAATCCTATAAAATCATGGTATACAATGATCTATCTCTATCTGGAGTCAATGGGAGCTAACCCGAAGCTATGCCAAAGGGATCCTAAGTGAGTGCCTCTAATGTCTATGTGTATACAAGGGGTGATGATCATGCCATCACACAACTCCAAAAAGTGCTCTAGGTAGAAAGAAATATTCAAGCTCAAGCTTGTCGAGGTTGAGATCTAAGTGACCTAAATGTGCAATCTATAGATATCTCCTCTAGTAGTCTGCTTATGTGTCTATCTAGTCAGCAAGAGATGGTGTGGCGCATCAAAGGAGAATCTAAATGGGGGGAAGCACTTTGGGGAAATAGTACTTGTCTAAAGAGGCCAAGATGCCTATGAGAACCAACCTCATGCTTGGCTTGGGGAAGGATCTAAGGCAAGAAGCCTCCATGGAGCAAAGTGCAAGGTAGTGATACCTCTCTCACCCAATGACAGTCTCTGAGAGATCGGTCTCTATGAAGGAAAGAAACCAAGAAAAAAATGACCTTGAGGCAAAAAGGGTGGACACCAAACTTTACCTAAATGATGGGTTGTGGAATCATCTTCTTACATCAAATGATGCATCTAAGAAGCAAGGTTTGTACTCTCTCCAATCTAGTCCAATTTGTCTGAAACAAGCTCCATCCCCAGATCTCAAAGCCACAGACAATTTTGGTTCTGATAATCGCGTCCATGAGATAGAATTTGGTCAAGATATCCTGAAACTGTCCCTAGAAGCATTGTCTCTTGCTGAGGACTAGGGAAACATACCCCTTACAAAGTCGAGGCTGGAGGTGTTGTCGCAAACCAAAATGAGGCCTCATGAACTATACTAGGTAACTATAATTTGTGGCAATCTATGTCCCTTAGTAATAAAAATGTGAATATGTAAGACAATGCTTTGATGCATTCAAGATCAAAACCTTAGTTTTAGCTAGGTTGACTGTCAACTGTCGAAGATCACAAAAACTGGCTAGTGTGTCAATTTGTCTCTATGATCCCTCAGGAGTAGAGGCCAACAAGACCAAGTCATCAATAAATAGGAGTAGAGATATCAACACATGATGTAGAAGACAACCGTCAACTGTCGAAGAGCACAAAAACTGGCTAGTGTGCCAATTTGTCTCTATGATCCCTCAGGAGTAGAGGCCAACAAGACCAAGTCATCAATAAATAGTAGAGATATCAACACATGATGTAGAAGACAACCATTGCCTTCCTAGATATTCTGTTGATTTGGGGTAGCATCGAATGTGCTCTAGCCATGAAAATTGGTGGAGAGGCTAAAGCACATGAGATCTCCAAAACCCAAAAATGGTTTGGGCAGATTCTAAACAGTTTGGGAGATATTCAAATAATTAATATTTTTAATGGATTCCCTAAGTCTAAACTTAGGGAAACTAAAATATTAATGTGAATTAATATAAAATTGTGTTAGAATGGTCCAAAAGTCATGGATCAAGCCAAAGTTAATCTTAGCCGTTGATTAGGGACTTAATCTCGGCCATTGAATTGTCAACAAGAAAAGTATAAGAGGAGGCTTAAGGGTCACTTGGAGAACACATCGAGTTGATCAAGAAATTCAATTTTCTGGGGCAGGGCTTGCTGAGGAAATCGAAAGAGTGATCAGAGTTGCAGCTAATGGGCAGCGAACAATGAAGCAGAGAGGCAGAGAGGGTACCAGGAGCATTAGCGCAGATGCTGGGAGTGAGGGACGCAGAGCCAGCTAGAGGCCATGCAAAGCCAGTGAGGGCCCACACAGAGGCAGCCAGGAGCTACGCAGTGCCAAAGAGAGCTAGCATGGGTGACGCAGAGGCTCTAGAGGTTGATACAGTGCCTCCAGAGGCTGACACAGGGCGATTTGGGGTGATGTTGGGCTGACGTTGGGCTAGAGAGGCTGACGCAGTCCCTAGAGGCAGACGTTGGAGATTTCGTGCAGCAGATTGGAGCTGAGAGTTGTGGGATTGTTCATTCGAGGTTTTAGTCAAAATATCTATCTCCGACTAAGAGGTACTACTGCCGAGATCATTCTCTGTTGGGTGAGCCGGTTTGGCACCCAGATTGTATTCTGAAACCGCTTAATAATAAAACCCTCAGATAGTTGCACCTGTTTTCCCGAATTGGATTTTTCTGGGGACATTAGTCCAAAAATAAAAGTGTCACTTGTGTGCTTGTTTTTCCTTCAATTGATGATCTATAATGTGTTGAGCATGTACTTGTATTTATTTTCACTATTTACATGGTAAATAACTTGTTAATTAAACAAAACAAGTAGTTAGAAATAAATCAGAAAGAACCTGAAGGATTTCTAACAGTTAGACTTAGAAATTCCAAAATGGTATCAGAGCGTGGTTACAAATCACAAGACAATTGAGGGTATCAGCCGAGCAAAGCAACAGTAGCAGCAAAAATAGTTATCCCGAGTGACAGAAGTTGTTCCTAGCGGAAAAGTAGCAAAGAAGGGGTGACACAGTGCCTGCATCATCAAGTTTGAACCGGGAGAAGGATCAGCGCAGTGGCCGGTCATCTTTCTCAGTCAGGAAGGATTGATGCCCGTGGTCAGGAGATGCAGATTTTGCTGGTGCCGAGATTATGCAGAGTCTAGAGGCTCTAACCTTCAGTTTGATGGGGCATAGTAGGTTGTGGGTAAGTTATGGAGTGAAGTTGGTGGGGTACTATGGTCAGAACGGTTCCGAACAGGGTACGACCAAGGAGTAGGGAGTTGTTGCCAAGGATTTCTAGCCAAGAAATCCGGATCAGTGGTGCAACTGCACTAACGATCAAAGTGGGGGCATCTCAACATTGGCAGAGGGGTTTCTAGGAGGGAAATCGAGGCTCAGAGGGAGTCACACCAAGAACTTCCAGAAGGGAAGTAGAGGAGCAGCAAAATGGCAGTGAACAAGGTAAGAGACCAGGACAAACTAGACGAAACCTCAAACTTCGTAGTCTGGAAGGCCATAATCTTGTTCGTTCTAGACAAGAATCGTCTCAAGCACTTCGCCTTGAAGACGATAGCAATCGCAGTTGTCCCGATTGAGAATGACAAGTACGAGGAGGCAATGGCGAGGGCCAAGAGCATCATCCTTGATGGGGTCAAGGACCATGTCGTACCACATATTGCTGAAAAGGAAACAATGAATGCAATGTGCGAGGCCCTAACGAAATTGTATCAGCATACTTCCATGCAGAGGAAGATGCTGCTAGAAAATCAGCTGCAGTCATACTAGATGCAAAAGGGAGAACAGATCGACACCTTCCTTAGACGATTGAAGGAGATCCGAGATCAGCTGACTTCCATAGGGACCACATCGGATCAAGAATTGATGGTGAGGACAGCCTTGAACGCAGTCTCAGAAGACTGGGAGGTGTTTGTCCAGAGCATACTGGGTAGGTCGACCCTTCCAAATTGGGAGGAACTGCGGGTGGCTCTTCGCCAAGAAGAGATCAAAAAGCTGACCAAGGCGAGAAGCAGCAGCAAGGGGGTCATAATCAAGAAGGAGGAAGAGAAGGATGTTGCCCTAGCATCTGAGGGAAAGCAGGAGAAATAGAAAAAGGAGGACCTCTCCAAGGTCAAATGCTTCCATTGTGGGGAATTGGGTCACTATGCGAGCCAATGTCCGAGGAAGAAGAGCAAGGGAGAAGCTTCTGAGACCAAGGCTGCGCCAGCAAGGGCGAAGAAGGAAGTGGAGACAGATGATGATTGTGCCATGAGTGCTCACACGCCACTTGAGAGGAAGTGGGGAGACATCGAGCTATAGTCAGATGGACAAAAAGCGATGAGAGGCAGGATCCTCGAGATACCCAACCTCTTGGATTATACCTTGCTACAGGAGCCCCGAAGAGGAGTAGCAACACTGGCGGATGTCAGTAGAGACGGATGCAGATGGAGCGACAGAGGGAGCTACAGTGCAAGAGTCCCAGGATAGCGTGAGGCAGCAGTGTGAGGTGCATGGAGTTGTTGCAACAATGCAGAGGATAGAGGGGGAGCACTTGTCAGCGACAGGAGTTTCTGCATCATGGGTGTCTCTAGCCTGACGGAGATGTTAGAGTTGGGAGATCAGTTACTTACTTCTCAGTAACTAAGTTGCAGTGCAGCAGTTAGCAGTGGCAGTACTATGTGCAGCATGATGAGAGGTGTTGTCATACACATGCAACAGTGGCAGTGGTAGGGCAGCACGCATAGCATCAGCACCAGGACTGATGACGTATGATCAAGGTGATGTTGAGTGAAGAGTATTACTAGAGCACAGTCCTCGCTAAGAGGGAGTGTTGATTTGGGGTAGCATCGGATGTGCTCTAGCCACGAAAATTAGTTGAGAGGCTAAAGCACATGAAATCTCCAATACCCAAAAATGATTTGGGCAGATTCTAAACAGTTTGGGAGATATTAAAATAATTAATTTTTTAATGGAGTCCCTAAGTCTAAACTTAGGGAAAATAAACTATTAATGTGAATTAATATAAAACTATGTTACAAGGGTCCAAAAGTCATGGATCAAGCCAGAGTTAATCTTAGTCATTGACTAGGGACATAATCTCAGGGGTTGAATTGTCAACGAGAAAAGTATAAGAGGAGGCTTGAGGGTTACTTGGAGAATACACCGAGTTGGTCAAGAATTCGATTTTCTCGGGCAGGGCTTACTGAGGAAATTGAAGGAGTGATCAGAGTTGCAGCTGAGGGGCAATGAATATAGAATCAAAGAGGCAGAGAGAGTACCAAGAGCATCAACGCAGAAGCCGAGAGTGAGGACCCACACAGAGGCAGCCAAGAGCTGCGCAATTCCAGAGAGAGCCAGGGTGGGTGACGCAGAGGCTCTAGACGCTGACACAGTGCCTCCAAAGGCTGACGCAAGGCGAGTTGGGGTGGCACTGGGCTAGAGAGGCTGACATAGTCCCTAGAGGCAGACGTTGGAGATTTCGTGGGGCAAATTTGGGGCTGAGAGCTGTGGGATTGTTCATCCGGGGTTTTAGCCAAAATATTTGCCTCCGACTGAGAGGTACTACTGCCAAGATCATTCTCTATTGGGTGAGCTGGTTTGGCACCCAGATTGTATTCTGAAAAATTGCTTAATAATAAAACCCTCAGATAGTTGCACCGATTTTCCTGCATTGGCTATTTCCGGGGACATAAGTCCAAAAATAACGGTGTCACTTGTGTGCTTGTTTTTCCTTCAGTTGATGATCTATAATGTGTTGAGCATGTACTTGTATTTATTTTTAGTATTTACATGGTAAATAACTTGTTAATAAAACAGAACAAGTAGGCACAAATAAATCAGAAAGTACATGAAGGATTTCTAACAGTTAAACTTAGAAATTCCAACATATTCTAGCTCATCAATATAGATCTCAACAAGGTGAGTGAGGGGAAACCCTTGTTTTAACCCAATGGTACTCCGGATGAAATCGGAAAGGTCATGTGCCATCAATAGGGTCTTAGATATGCTAGTGTCGCATAGTCTCTAGAATAATGCCTTCCTCAATATTGTTTCAAATGCTTTGCAAAAGTCTACAAAACAACTAGAATAGGCCTCCTGCCCACGTCCAGATTAAACAACTGAGTCCTAGATCTCAACCCAATATTCAAAGCCCCTTGCTCAATCTTTATCACTAACATTGATCTGTGATCCAAGATCCTCTTTGACCTACTTATAGGTTGGCCCTACAAGCTAAACAACTTACACTTCCTGACACCAAACCTTACATGTCCTAAGTAGCTCCCACTAAAAGTATGAATACTTGACCTTTCTAGAATACAACATGATACCATTCGTCCTCCAGAGTTGAGACTGAGAGCAATTTCATCTTCAACTCTGGGACATATAGCAGCTCTACTACCTCAATAGATCCTCTTGATTATAGCTAGAATAACACTATTACAACCCCTTTCACTGCATGTATGGTACTCATACCAACTTTCATATGCATGTCTGAATCTATCTCTGAAACACTAAGGAACACTTCCCTCATTCTTTTCATATGGCGAGATGCTCCGCTATCCATGAACCAAAAATCTTTCTTGACAATACCAAAACGCATGACACCAAGGCAAAGTTCCTCTTGAACTCCTTAGCCAACTCATCGATATGTGCAGTGGCTATCGTGGTTGTCTTTCCCTCGCCCTTCTTTCTGGTTGGACACTGGCTAGCATAATGTCCTAGCTTGTGACATGCAAAACACTTGACTTTGCTCATGTCTTTCTTCTTCTCGTCATGATAGGATCCTTTCTCTCCCTTGTTCAGCTTGGCAGCCCCCTTGCCCTATTTTACATGACCAAAAAGAGAAATGTTATTCTCAACACTTCACCTGTTGTTGATTTTGTACGATCATCTAATTTGATAATTACTTCCAATGATTTCTTCATTAATTTATCATGTATCACATTCATCATTAAGCAATTATAAGTAGAAAATCTTAAACAGTAAAACACTAATTATAGTAGGATCATGAAGAGACATCCAAAGACCAGAGACACAAAATTTATCCTGGGAAAACCCTAACCAAAGAAAAACCCACCCACCTTTTCTTAGAGAAATTATCCAATTCAACAAGAGATACAATCTGAGTTCTATAAAACTACCTGGAAATTCCTAGGGCTAGACCAACCCTTCATCCATGAATAATGTTCCCAAAGATGGATACAAGGTTTACTTCCAGGGTTTCCTTCCAACTAGGCCTCCTTCAATCAGAAATTCAGTCTTCCAATCTGTCTCAGAATAAATAGAAATTCGTCCTATAGATTCATCCTTTATTCTGCTTCGAATTCGTCCTTCTTTCTGCCTCAGATTCGTCCTTCTCTCTACCTCAGAAGTCTTCCTCTTTTCCACGTGTGAACAAAAACAATGGAGGATGAAGATGATTTGAATTCATGTCAAGAGGTGGAAGTCGAGTTGCCTTTATATAGTGAATTTTTTAGCCTGAATAGGTGTGACTAAGGGGACAAGCGACTTGAACTTATGAAGCTAACTTGTCTTTTGGAGGAAAAATAAATTCAATTTTGAACTTTAAATATTTTCTTTTCATTTCCTTTTTAGGGCCGACTTAGAGTAGCTGGGAATATTAACTGCAACTACCCCAAAATTCAACACTCCCTCTTAGCTAGGTAGGTATTCTTTTTGATATCTTCATATGATCTTTTGTTGAAAATATTCTCTATTCCAAGAAAAGGTTGAATGAGCTACCTATGTTGATGAATCCATCCACCTCATGTTCTATACTAGAACCATGTGGAACGCATCATGCAAAGGAATCTAGTCACCCACTAGGTACGTCCCATTTGCAAATGGATCTAGTCACCCACTGGCCAAAGGCCTTCTAGGGTCAAGACTAGTCCTTGTTTCCCCAATCCAACAAGTCGTCACTTGGAATCAGGTACCCCCTGACACATGATGAAACACTAGGCCCATTTACCATTCCCACATGTCGCCACATGCTATTGAATGGAAAAATCAGTTGCGCGGTGCTAAAGGCACTCGCTCAACCCACCTGAGGAGCACTCTAGACCTTGAGGCTTGATGCTCTCTGGGCCATTTTCCCTAGCCACATTACATGGCCCCTGGTCAATACCTTGACCTGTCAATATCCTGATCTGGGGAGAATGTCTGCCCCTTGATGCTACAACATCAACACTCCTTCTAACTGAGAATGCATGCCCCTTGATGCTCTCCTGATGTAACGAACAAAATTCGTATACTCAAAGGAATGCTCCGATACCAATGTAACAAACAGGATTCATTATAGCAAGTTAAACACTTCAAAAGACTTGGAATATGTAGACCTCCCTTGAAGATACAAGAAAACATATATTAAAATATATGAATGAGAATATGTTACAAATGAGAGTGAGGGTTTGCTTATATATCCTAGGCAGGTACCTCTTCATGGAAGGTCATGTCCCATTTAAACATGCCTCTTTAGTACTAATAACTAATAAACTAATCATTATTATCATTATATATACATACATATATATATATAGATAGATAGATATATATATATATATCCTCAAAAAGCTTTTTCCTCAAAGCTTGTTGATGAAAAGGCTTGATCTCTTTTTCTGTTACGAATTTCTTCTTTTCTCAGAACTGTCATCTTTGTATATAAAATTGCTACACGAAGAAATAATCCGACCATCCTAAATTAATCTTTTGTGGAATCTTTCAATCACTGGAAACTTGTGATGAATTGTTATCACTGGACTGAATTGTGCGCACTTCAGTATCCTTCCGAACATAAGTTTGTTGTTTATGTTTTGAGTGATATAGATTCGTAGATTTATTGAGATGTCTATTCTCGTGATTCGGATGTAGATAAAGAGCTATTTTGGTTTGTCCTTCCTTTATGGTGTGTGGCAAGATTTTGATTTACTTCAGGTTCTGATGTCACTGAGTTGGTTACAGAATCTTCACTTAGGTTTTTCATTGTTTGAACTGCAACTTCTGAATATATTTTCCTTTCAACTAGGTCATCATCTTCTTGAGTTCTGATATTGACTAGCTCGATATTCGTTCATTTTTCTTCAACTTGAATGGTTATGTCTGAAGACTTCGATATGTCTTTCATGTTGAATTCTTCTAGTTTGTTTCAAGGATTTCTTGTCATTTTTTAGTATTTTAATTTGCGTCAATAATTTCTCATTGTGGTCCTTGAGATGAGTAACTTCTTCATTTTTGTCAACAACGATTTTGTCAACTTCCCTTTGCATATTTTGTATCACCTTTTTACTTTCTCGAGAAGTTAATTCTGAGATATCTTGTATGTCTTCTGGTGTTACTGAATTCGGCTTCACTATAACATTTTGTAGTGATATTTTTTCTTTTCTATAATAATGTCAAAAACTTCTTTTTCGTATTTAAGATGAAGGACCCTAGAGTTTCCATCCAAGGTGAACCTAAAATAATGTCAACTTGATCGCTCCATAGGGTTTGAACTAAGATTTGTGATATGAATGTATAATCTCCAATGTTTAATTGTAAATCGGTTATGTAATGTTTTTTGTTGTCATAACAATGTAATTTTTCGATTATATTTAACTCGGTAATCACTAATTGGTTTGTGATTTTAGGTTTTATATCATTTTTATCTTTGGATGGCGAGATAGCAATAGTAACATCTTTTCCCGCAATAGACCCTTTAATTCTAAATAGTATTGAGGCATAGTTATATGAAGTTTCTAGGAATTTTCCGGCCTTCATTTCCGAATTAGATGTCATTTTGCTTGTAGAGATGAACTTTCTTCAAACTCACTATTGCTTTGATACTAATGTAACAAACAAGGTTGGGTATAGCAAGTTAAACACTCCAAAAGACTTGGAATATGTAGATATCCATTGAAGATACAAGAATATATATATATATATATATATATATTAAAATGTATGAATGAGAATACGTTACAAATGGGAGTGAGGGCCTGCTTATATACCCTAGATAGGTACCTCTTCATGGAAGAACATGTCCCATTTAAACATGCCTCTTCAGTACTAATTACTAATAAACTAATCATTATTACAATTATCATCATTATTTTTATTTTTATTATTTTTATAAATATTCTATTCATAACAGTCACCCAGTGGCCAAAGCCCTTCTGGGGTCAAGACTAGTCCTTGTTTCACCAATCCACCAAGTAGTCACTTGGAATCAGGTACCCCCTGACACATGGTGAAACCCTGGGCCCATTTACCATTCCCACGTGTCATTGCATGCTATTGAATGGCAAATCAATTGCTCGATGTTAAAGGCACTCGCTCAACCCACCTGGGGAGCACTCTGTGCCTTGAGGCTTGATGCTCCCTGGGCCATCTTCCCTAGCCACATTACAGGGCCCCTGGTCAATACCTTGACCTTTCAAAATCCTGACATAGGGAGAATGTCTGCCCCTTGATGCTACAACATCAACACTCCCTTTGACTAAGGGAAGCATTCTCAACTAATCTAAGCTTGTCCCTAAAGTTCACCCTGGGACAGAGCCTTTGTGAGAATGTCAACGTCTTGCTCGTTTGGAGAAAAATACATTGGAGCCTCACTGCTTCCTTCTATACCATGTCCCAGATGTGGTGGTAACATGTTTGTCATCACGGTCATCTCATGCGTTTGATCAAACAATCCTGCGAGTAGCCTCCAAAGCCACACTACTTCACAACTCGCCAAACTAGTTGCAAAATACTAGACCTCTGCAGTCCTAAGTGCAACAGATGTCTACTTCCTACACAAGCAAATTTCAATCTAAATCATCATCTTGATGTACTCTTCCCAACTCCAACACTCTCTACCCAATCTGAATCTGCATATCCCTGCAGCTATACTTCTCACTTCATATCTAATTGTACCATGTCGGTACCTCAATGCATGTTGTGCCACAACTACTTGCCAACCACCTTCACTGGGTGCTCCCTTTGACACTGAAACAAATCTTGTTGTGGCAATCATGGTTTCTCCCTCTACCATGGAAGCAAATCCTTCTGGCATTGTCGCTTCCTCTATCATGTGAGTTATTTTGCTTCTATGAGAATAAGTCATCTAATAGCAAGACCCACCATGACTCATCAGATAATCACCATGCCTGAGGTCCGTACAAAGCCTTCTTTAGACTACAAACATTAGATTCCCTCTCTTGTACGTCAAAGCCCTGAGGTAGCTCTATGTACACTTCTTCTTCCTCAATTACTCCAATGAGGAAAACGGTCTCCACATCCACCTAATGTAATTTCCCACCCATAATAGAAGCAACAGAAACGGCAATTCTAATAGAAGTGTCGCTGACAACTGGAGGAAATCTCTCTTCATAGTCCTCTCCCTCTTCCTGGGAGAATCCTCACTTTGTACTTCTCTATGTTGCCATCTACCGCATACTTCATCTTCTAGATCCATTTGGAAGTCACTACTAACTTCTTTCCAGCACAATTTCATCCATCATGGCATCCTTCAAACTTGATGGCTTGCCTACTCCCTTTGAACTAGGAGCTCTTTGGGTCATCAAGCACGATGTCAATACAATTTCTCCCTCTAAAACACATAACAATGGTCCTGGGAGAATCCTCTTGCCACAAACTTTGCTTTGTTCTTCCAATGCTTCCATTTGCTGCCAGAGCCTTGTCAACCTTCACAACGTACCTGCAAACCTCACTAGGAGATCATGGAAGAAACAATTATAACCCAGCAAAAGAAACAAATAAAACAAGAGGATAACCAGAACTAAATTAATAATAATAATCAAGAAATAACGATATGAAGTACTTATCTTTTGAGGTTTGAACGAAATTTGTCAGCTCCCTCTTGATCCTTGCTTTCTTTGCATAGATCATAGAAATCCATCTGCAAACTTAGCATCTTTGTCCTCATCATGAGCATGCTGCTTTGCTTTCCTTCCTTGCATGAGCTAGGGTTTCTTCTTTCAATGGAAACATCGATCTAGGTCTAGCTCTAGGGTTTTATCCACAAACCCTAGGGCTTTCTCATCCAAGCCTTCAAACCCTAGGACTTCCAAATACAAACTTTGTCACATGCTAATTGGAATTTGTTGCTTTATAGGTGAAGAATCCTTTCTCCTCTAGCTCAATTTGTTCTAGCAACAGCAAGACTCAAGTAATGGCATCCTAGCAACATAATCTCAACAGTACAATATATGTAATTCGCCTTCCTACAAGAAGATAATTTGATGGCCCTACATACTTCTTTCCCTGCAACGCAACTTTCTAAGTAGTAGTTAACAATCTAAGATTAATTTCTTCAAGCCTTATTTCATTGAACTAGAGATTTGCAACAGCGCCAAAAGAAACTTTGATACAAGGTTCAAATAATCAAAATATCCATCTACCATGGCACCATATCTCAGCCAACAATATATACAAACATGAGCATCATTCATGAAACAAGTTTCAAATTTGTCCTGGAGGTTATTCAATGAGCCTTTGTTTAGGATTAATTTTGGCTCATGCTACTAGTGTTCTATTCATATTATCAGTCATTCAACAATGTTTAAATTCGATCAAATATCAATATTAGTGAAATGTATCAGGATCAATATAGCCTTAGTAAGGCTTGTACTTTGCCTCTTTAAGGAAACAATGCCTTCTAATTATCATGAAAGTATGCTTTATAAAATTACTTCAGCAAAGAGAGAATATAGTATTTCAATGTTTTCAAATCTTCCAAGAGAACTTGCTTAATCAACTGGTCCTTAATAAATGTGTAAACAACACCCTTCATATAGAGATGAACATACCTTGTTTGAATTTAAACTTGCTAAAGCCTTACTTCTTTAAACAATGATAAGAGCAGAGATGATAAACTCTTTAAACCAAAGTTTTCTTATTGGCAACTTAAGTCCACCATTACTGGCATTCTAAGGCATTTCGGTCCTGAATTGACAAAAGGGTATGAGGCCTCTAGTTCTGCGGCCTAGTCTGTCCAACTTTTCGGCCTTGATCAATCTACACTAAGGCCTTTTGGCCCCTTGTCACAAGCCTGAGGCCTCTCAGCCTCCGTCTGAGGTCCTACAGCCTCTTTCTTGAGGTTTTGCGACCTCTTTCCTAACAACTTCAGACCACTTCTCTAGTTGCAACCTAATCCAGTTAACTTCAGCCTTCCTTTTAGTAATCACGGCCAAGTCTCTAATTTTGATTCAGCCTTGGCTTAGACCTTCTCTTGGCTTTCCCTTTGACCTCATCAAGTTGTAGTCCTTGCTTATCTCTTCTCTTAGGGCTTCTCTTTAACAACCTTTGCTATGAAACCATGTTGATTTTTTAGGATCTTCTGGTCTAATAATTACTTCCAATAATTTCTTCAATAATTTATCATGTATCACATTCATCATTAAGCGATTATACATAGAAAATCTTCAACAGTAAAACAATAATGATGGTAGGAGCATGAAGGGATAGCCAAACACGAGACATAAAATTTATTGTGGGAAAACCCTAACCATGGAAAAACACAACAACCTCTTCTTAGAGAAATTATCCAATTCAACAAGAGATACAATCAGATATCTATAAAACAACCCAGAAGTTTTTAGGGCTAGACCGGCCCTTCATCCATGAATAATAGTTCCCAAAAAAGGATACAAGGTTTAGTTCCAGGGTTTCCTTCCAACTAGGCCTCCTTCAATCAAAAGTTGGGTCTTCCAATCTACCTCAAAATAAACACAAATTCTTCCTACAGATTCGTCCTTTATTCTACCTCATATTCTTCCTTCTTTTGGCCTCATATTTATCCTCCTTTCTTCCTCAAATTCGTCCTTCTTCTACCTCAGAAGTCCTCTTTTTCAAGTGTGAATAGAAACAATTGAGGATGAAGATGATCTAAATTCATGCCAAGAGGTGGAAGTCAAGTTTCCTTTATAGTGAATCGTTGAGCCCAAATAGGTGTGACTAAGGGGGCAGGCTGACTTGAACTTGTGGACGAGCCAACTTGTCTTTTGGAGGAAAAATAAATTCAATTTTGAATTTTAAATATTTTTCTTTGCATTTCCTTTTTACGGTCTATTACCCACCACCTTGTGGGTGATATCCCCAAGAGAAATTTTTCTCCATGGTGAGCCTCTGCGGGCAGCCAGCAGCCCCTTGATGCCTCCTACTAGCTCGTTGTGCCATTTCTCTACCACCTGAGCCAGCCATGTGGTCCCTCACCCACTTGTATTGATAGTATGTCTGAAGGTGGAACTCCCATCTAAAGGTATGTCTTGTCATTTAGTAATTGAGTATTGGGTTTACTTATCATGGCTACTTCTGGGTATGGATTGATCGAGGGATTTGACAAAAAGAGTGAATTTAGTTTGTGCTCCTTTCCCCTTGATCTCTTTTGGTTTTTATTCTTGGATCTTAGTCCCGTGGGATCTCCTTTATTGACCATTTGGTTATAGGGTGGTACTACTTGGGAAACTCCGATTTTGGGTGTGTGGTCCCACTCCTTTATCTGCACATATCACTCCATTTCCACTCACTATACCCCCATTCATCTTTTTCCCACCTGGGTCCACATAGGGCTAGCCTCCCTATCCCCTTGCCCCCACCTTGGGTCAAGCCTAAAATGATGTCCCGGAGGTTGAAGCAATTAAAAGAAAAAGTGAAGCATAAATGGCCATATTTAACAGGAAATAGTACCACAAAATGCAAAAGATGGCTGAGATAAAAATAATTAGTACATGGGCAAAAGCTGACACATGAGCTCTACCCCATCCATGGCTATCACCCTGGTTCCATAGGCCCTAGATGAGCCTCCTCTATCATTCAGTAACCCATGATTGTCCCAACCCCTGGAGGGCAATGAACCACCCTACCTCAAGGGGGTAATCACTGGTATATTATACACATCATGCTCTTGTCCTTTGAGCCCCGAGCAATTGATTAAAGAAAATTCATTAAAGGAAAAAGGCATATAAATAAGCATGGAAAAATCAAGGTCGGGGCACCTCATGTGCCACAACTACTCCCTCATATACATCATATACCCAGGTGTGGGTTTCCCCTTATCTAGCTACCTCTATGCCCCATTATGTGGCCCAAGGTTGCCCCCCTCATTCCCTATTCCATCTCACCTATTTGTCACTTGCCACCCCCATTAGAAGGATGTACCTTGGACATACTATCCCCTCTAACGGCTAAAACCACTTAATAAGGTCCTTGGCTAAAACCATAATATCCCCCTTTGGAGTTTCGAGACACTAGCACATGCAAAAGCCCACTACGGAAGGGCAAACCATTATGAAATACCCACTTTGTTATCCATAGTTTGTAAGCTCCTTTACACGATTATTTTAATGACTAATTGTACTGGAAGCCTAGGGGACGCATTGGATCTTATACAGGATTCCAGTTGGTTTCCATTTGGGTTTGGTTTCCCTATATGGGATCCTGACCCCCAGAGGTCCACATTGGCACATGTAGGGTGTGCATAGAGAACCATGGGCCTCCACAACAACAGACAACACTCCGTAGATCTTCGTTGATGTTCAGAGACTACTAGCGATCCTATTAAAATTGGCAACTAGGGTCAATCTCCATGTGGGTCATATTATTCATGGCAGTCGATATTTTTCTTGGATTCCTCTCGACGAGAGGTGTAGGATTGATTTAAAGATCATTAGATTCTGAGATGTATTCATGGAGATATGAATTTATTTGTGTTATGTGACAATTCATCAAGGTCGGCGAGCAACCAAATTACCCCCTCTTGTCCTTAACGTTTCACCATAAATAGGAGAGGTCTTCAAGTCATTTCACACTCATCTCTTGTGATCTCACTCTCCACTTGTTTGGGTTCTTGGTGGAAGGAGAGGTCTAAAGGAGATGCCTTCTACACAGCCCTAAAGGAGGAGTCTTGGATGTGCCCTAGCCGCAGTCAAGAAGGGCAGTAGTGTAAGCCCTCAACGCAGCCAAGAAAAGGCTCTCTAGTCTAAGGGAGCTTCAATGCAATCTAAGGAGTCCTAGAGGGAGCCACGGCTGCAGTAAAAGAGACCTTCACACAGCTGAAGGAGTCTTGGATGTGCCCTAGCCGCAAGTCATGAAGGGACCCTAATTTGTTGTCTCTAGAAAGCCTCAAACGCAGCAAGAAGAGAGTCTTGATCTCGTGTCTACGCAGCTCCTAATCCGCAATCTTCAAAGGTTCTTATACGATGTCTTAATGGAGACCCTAGGAGAAGGATTCTATACGCTGGAAGAACAGTGAGGAAATCTGGCTGCAGGCAAAAGGGAGATGTCCTACATTGCCATAAGGAAGCCCTCAAACATCTAAACACAGGGCTAAAGGGAGTTGCCCTATTTGTTGTTCTCAACATGATCAAGGCACAACCATAAGCCCTAAACGTCGTCAAGAAGAGGTGACCTCAATCCGTAGTGAAGAGTGATTCAAGAAACCCTTATTCGTTGTAATAAGGTATCTCAAACACGTTGTCTCAGTCTTTGATCTTAGATGGACAGTGGAAGAGGTTGGTTTGAATGTAACTTTGAATAGACAGTGGCAGCACTATCTTTGGATGTAATCACATGAAAGATAAGGGATAGCGGAGTTCTGTCTAGAACTAATATCAGTCAACAGAAGCTCGGATTCATCTCTGATCTCATACAGCAATAAGGTCGGATAAACTGTTGTGGGATG
Source organism: Pinus taeda (assembly GCA_000404065.3). Lineage (NCBI taxonomy): Eukaryota > Viridiplantae > Streptophyta > Pinopsida > Pinales > Pinaceae > Pinus > Pinus taeda. The sequence continues at coordinate 320,711 of APFE031571573.1, forward strand.
TTGGGTAATGAAGCATGTTGTCTCACAGTCAACGAGTTCAGATGGCTTGTATTCGGAGGACAAGTACTTCGACATGTGGGAACTCGGATTACTATGACCAGAATTTCGGTGTTGCTACAGAGGTCACATTATGGTGACATCTGTTTGAAAGTGATGACAACAGAGTCAAGTTCTTATGATGCTTGGAGGCTGGTTAATAAAGTACTGAAGGCCTATCTTGTTGCTAGGTTAAGCCGCAGGCCATAGCCAGCAACAAGGCTATTCTCAAGATTGCCTATAAGATGGACAAAGCTACTATTCATGAGTTCATTGAGGATTAGACAGCTAGCTAGGTGCAACATGGTGATGAGATGCAGCACGGTGATAGATGCAGTATGATGAGTGCAGCACAGTGTAATGAAGTGCAGCACAGTGATGGGTGCAGCACAGTGATGGGTACAGCACAGTGATGGGTACAACATGGTGATGGAATCCCCTGCGTTCAGATTTGCTACCTCATGTATCATCTTCCTAGAGAAGATCTCTGCTCTTATTTTGTCAAGTCAAAAATGTTGACTTCTAATGTATATGTACTATCTCTCTCTCTACTGAACTATTGAAGAACATAAGAAGAACTGATCAAGGGTTGGAACCACATTGGGGTTTGTCCCTGGATGGCACCACACCTTGTGTCCTCTTGTCTTGCCTTGTCTTCTGCGATTTATGTTTATGTTCTATCTGTATTTTACTATCATGGTAAATGTGATTGCTAATCTGGAATTGATATTGAGCTAATATGGAAAATTGAAGTAAATTTGCTCTCAGCATAGAACATAACTAAAATTAACATGGTATCAGAGCTAAGGTGAAGACAAAGCCCAAGCAAGAGTGGAAGAGCAATCACCGAAGACAGTTGGACAAGGTAAAAGGCTCTATGGATTCCACAACCCTCTTCCTGACTGAAGTCAAGCTCTGTAAAAGGTCTGTCATGGATGGAAGATGTCTCTGAATCTGACATTGGAAGAGCAAGAAGTGTTGGATTAAGTGAAGGGTAAAATCCCTAAGCCTCCATCAAATGCACCAACTGCTACAAAACTCAAGTACACTAAGGGTGGAAGGAAAGGCAAATGCATTGTTTGCAATAAGTTTGGCCATTATGCAAAGGAGTGTCCAAATAGAAGGGACACATCACTTGATGATGATAACAATCATTCCAGGGGCATCTTTAATGATCGAAGAAATGCAGGTCATCAAGGAAATGGTCAACTCTTCGAAGAAAGCAAGGAATTCCAGGTATGAAAAATCAAATGTTGTTTCTGACAAGCTAAAGGGGTATTATCTTATATTGGTCCTCTCCACTACTTCTCCTCCAGACTCTTTGGGAATCTGGCTTATTGATAGTAGTGCTTCAAGGCACTTCATCGAATAGAAGGAAGCTCTCTCTAATCTGATAGAGAAGGAAACAATCGTGGAGATTATACTTGGAGTCAGTGCCACCTATCCCGGAAAGGATGTAGGGAATGTTACCCTTCAATTGAATGAGGGTAACACAATTTATTTACAAGAAGTTCTGATCTCAAGAAGAACTTGGTGTCCATTTCGACAATGGAAGTCAAAGGTTACAAGGTGGCATTCATTGAGTTCAGGGTTGACAATTTGTTTCAAGTGGAAGTCAAGGTTACGTATTTGGAAAAGGAATCTTAAAGATGTTTTTGAGTTCAGGGGTGGCAATTTGTATCAAGTTGCAGGAAGTCCATTGGGGACCATGTCATGTGACACATCTCTTTTATGGCACCAGAGGTTTGCCCATCTTCATTATAAGGACCTACCTAATGTGAGTCAGATGGTGAAAGGGATGCCTGAATTAAAGAAGAGCATGAAGCTACATGTTCGAGATGTACCGAAGGAAAGCAATAGCAAGACCACAAGTGTGGAACAACCCGAGGGGTTTGATATTCATGATCGAGGATCTCATGTATACAGGTGAAGGAAAGCTCTCTATGATTTAAAACAAGCACCCCGGGCTTGGTATGAGAGAATTGGCAGTAATCTAATGAAGCTGAGATTCGTTAGGAGTGAAGCAGATGCAAACCATTGCTTTAAGGTTGTGGATGATAGAGCTTTATTGATTTTAGGTATGTTCTATGCTTAGAGCAATTTATTTCAATTTTCACAGTTAGCTCAATATCTTTTCCAGATTAGCAATCACATCAGCATTAAAGTAAACTGCAAATAGAACATAAACATAAATCGCAAAAGACAAGCCAGACAAGAGGACACAAGTTGTGGCGCTAGCCAGGGACAAACCCCAATGTGGGGAAACCCTTGATCAATTCTTCTTATATGTTCTTCAATAGTTCAGCAGAGAGAGAGAGAGAGAGAGTACATTTACAACAGAAGTCAACACTTTGACTTATCTAGATAAGAACATAGATCATCTCTAAGAAGATGATACATGAGATCAGTTGAAGACATGTTGCTTCAACTGATTCTCCAAGGTGACTCCTTCACCTATCGTTGTGTTGCATTTCCTCATCATGCTGCAACTCACCGTGTTGCACCATGCTGCACCCATCATCACTATGTTGCATCTCATCACGCTTCATTAATCATGATTGTACCCATCACTGTACTACATTATGTGCCATTGCTACACCATGTTGCCATACTGATCTATGCTCTGGCTACACCTTGCTTGCTTGTTGTCCCTAGCATGCTTGTTGTCCTTAGCATGCTTGTTACATGCTAGTTGTCCCTTGCATGCTAGCTATAACATTGCATGCTTGGTGTACTTGTTGCTAAGTACTATACAACTGTCCCAATGTTAGTTAGTTGTCCCTTGCATGCTACTCTCCTTCAAAGATAGATGCTCCGATAGTTCCTAGCAGTTCCGACAGTTCCACCTGTTCCCAGCAGTTCCCACAGTTCCGTCTATTCTGGCAGTTCCTGGCAATTCCGGCAGTTCCGTCGGTTCCGACAGTTCCCACAATTCCAACAATTCTGGCAGTTCCGAAAATTCCGGCAGTTCCGGCATTTCCAGCTGTTTCCGCAGTTCCGGCTGTTCCCGGAAATTCCCGGCAGTTCTGGCTATTCCGGATGTTCCGGCTTCTGCCCTCTAGATTAGGGCAGCGTTTTCCCTTAGGATCTCTCCTCCTACTAAAACCCAAAGACAAGTAGAGAGGAAGAGATCCCAAGTGTGTTGAAAATGACTTGAAGGCCACCTCCATTTATACTAAAACGTTGAGCACAAGTGGGGTTTATTTGGTTGTTGGCGAACCTTGACGAATTGTCCTGTAACACAAATAAATTCATATCTCCATGAATACTTATCGGAATCAGATGATTTTTAGATCAATCCTACACCTCTTGATGAGAGGGATCCAAGAAAAATATCAGCTTCCATTAATAAGATGACCCACATGGAGTTTGGCCCTAGTTGCCAATTTTAACACTCCCTCTCAACTAGGGAGAACTCCATCCGCTGATCCATATGCCACACTGTACTATCTCTACCATCAGTGCCCTACACTGCTCTGCTAAGCTTTGTTTGCTGAGCTCTACTTTGCTCTGCTCTGCTCCTCTTTGCTCTGCTCTGCTGAACCATGAAGAAGAAGAATTGATCGAGAATGTCTCATACCATTCTCTACTGACCCAAAGTCAGTTTCATCTGAAGAGTTTGTGTCACATCACTCTTGCTGACCCGAAGTCATTTTTGTTGATCCCAAATCAATATCACAAGAGAGTGTCTCAAACCACTCATATGATCCCAAATCAATGGAGCTCATCCTAGCATAGGGAGTACGGTAGATACAATGATGCATCCATAGATAGTACTACTATGGTCCCTAACCCCATTTCCCTACTCATTGATCAGATGATAGGTACTTCCCATGAGTCCTAGACTGCATGGGTAGGATGCCTCAACAGAAGAACTAATCATCATGTCCACAGGAGAATGAATCATCCTGCCCCACAATCGCCACGGGAGAACTAATCATCCCAGCCCACAGGAGAGCTAATCATCCTGTTCCACAGTTGTCACAAGAGAACTAATCATCCCGACCCACAAGAGAACTAATCATCCTGTTTCACAGTTGCCATGGGAGAACTAATCATCCCGGCCCACAGGAGAACTAATCATCCTGTTCCACAGTTGCCACAGGAGAACTAATCATCCCAGCCCACAGGAGAGCTAATCATCTTGTTTCACAGTTGCCACGGGAGAACTAATCATCCCGGCCCACAAGAGAGCTAATCATCTTGTTCCACAGTTGCCACGGGAGAACTAATCATCCCGGCCCACAGGAGAGCTAATCATCTTGTTCCACAGTTGCCACGGGAGAACTAATCATCCCAGCTCACAGGAGAGCTAATCATCTTGTTCCACAGTTGCCATGGGAGAACTAATCATCCCGACCCACAAGAGAGCTAATCATCTTGTTCCACAATTGCCATGAGAGAACTAATCATCCCAGCCCACGGGAGAGCTAATCATCCTATTTCACAGTTGCCACGAGAGAACTAATCATCCCGGCCCACAGGAGAACTAATCATCCTATTTCACAGTTGCCACGAGAGAACTAATCATCCCGGCTCACAGGAGAGCTAATCATCATGTTCCACAGTTGCCACGGGAGAACTAATCATCCCGGGCCACAGGAGAGCTAATCATCCTGTTTCACAGTTGCCACGGGAGAACTAATCATCCTGGCCCACAGGAGAACTAATCATTCTGTTCCACAGCCGCCACGGGGTATCACAGGGGAAGGTTGAACCTATCATCCTATACATAGCGCACCACCAGGGGAGGGTGAGTCACCCTGTGGTCGTATGTTTCTCCAGTAAGTACCCCAAGCCCCCCAAAGCTCCCAGAGCTCAATGCATGCAACATGTAGGACCCTTATAAGAAGGTCTCTCAACGACCCCAAGTCGTTCGGGAAAGTGACAGATTTGACCTTTCCCGAGGCTTTGACAAAATGTCTACGACCTGTACATAAGTCTCAATGCGATGGAGCCTCCTCACTCATCAACTTACCATATCCTAGATAAGGCAGTATCTGATGTCTATCTGTTGGAGCAATCATCAAATACGGGATTCCCCAATAATCGAATCCCCCCTCTGGTTGTCACAGAGAATCACAGTGGTATTCATCATGTGTACAAACAGCTCACTGAAGAGCTTTGACACCTAGGCAGCTTCATACGAGATCATACTCATAACCATGCATTCGGTCTCAGCGGTGCTTATAGCAACCGACTTCTGCTTCCTGCTCATCCATGATATCGAAGCAGAACCCAAAGAGAACCAGCGCTGTGAAGTGCTCTAGTGATCCTCCACACTGTCTGCCCAGTCAGCATTCGAATAATCATGCAGCGTCATATTTCCAGCAGTGTATCTCAATCCATGAGAGATTGTGGCCTAAAGATATCTCAAAAGTTTCTTAGCACCAATCAAGTGAGTCTCAACCAAATATGAGCTCACCATGCTAACTGCAAAACATATGTCCGGACGGAAGTTCACCAAGAACATCAATGCAAATGAGTTTATGGAACTCAGAGGCATTTCCAAATCTGGTCTGACATCATCACCATATAACTTCTGAAAGTTAAGATCCTCGAGGTAGTCACGGGCTTGCAGTTTACCATTCCACATCCGGAATAGAACTCCCTCTTACTTCTGCAAGTGAGAGGGTCTGCACCTGTTTGAAATAGGTCGTCCTCAGAATGCGCTGGTATGAGAGGTCTATCATCCACAACCTTCAAACAATTGTTTGGATCGGCTTCACTGTTAGTGAATCTCAGCTTCATCTGAAAGCTGTCAATCCTCTCATACTACGCCCGGGGAATTTTGCTTCAAGCCATAGAGGGCTTTCTTCCACCTACATACGTGAGATTCCTGATCATGAATCTCAAACCCCTCGGGTTGTTCCAAACTTGTGGACCTGCTACATGAGGGGAATGGTCCCCTTATAAGATTTTCCTTCGGTATATCTCAGACATGTACTTTCACGCTCTTTTTGAATTTAGGTATCCCTGTCACCATCTGACTCACAGACCTCCGGTGCTATGTGTCAATGGACATGGTCCCCAGTGGACTTACTGCAACTTGATACAACCCTGAACTCAAAAACATCTTTGAAAATTCTATTTTCAAAGACGTACCTTTTCATTGATGAGTGCCACCCTGTAACCTTTGACTTCCATTTCCGAAATGGACACTAGGTTCTTCTTGCGATCAGGTACATAAAAGAGATTTTGTAAATGAATCGAGTTGCCCTCATTCAATTGAGGGGTAACATTCCCTACACCCTTTCCAGGATAGGTGGCACCGGCTCCAAGTATAATCCCACGATTGTTTCCATCTCTACCAAATTAGAGAGTGCACCCTATTATCCGATGAAGTGCCTTGAAGCACTACAATCAATAAGCCAGATTCCCAAAGAATCTGAAGGAGAGGGCCAATACAAGATAACGCTTCTTTATCTTATCAAAAACAACATTTGATTCTTCATACCTGGGGTTCCTTGTTTTTTTTTTTTTGAAGAGTCGGCCATTTCCTTGATGACCTGCATTACCTGTCATTTCTTTGATCATTGAAGATGTCCCTAGAATGGTTGTTATCAAGAGATGTGTCTCTGCCATTCAGACACTCTTTCGCATAATGGCCGAACTTATTGCAACCAAGGCATCTGCCTTTCCTTCCACCCTTAGATCTGGACTTCCCAATGAAGTGATCTTTAGGTAGGCCATCAGAAACTTCCGCTGCGCCATTCTGATAATATTCTCTGCTTCGACTTCACCCTCGATGAATTTGAAGAGGGATGAGGAATCCACTGATCCTTTTGTCCTTTCCCAACTATCCTCGATGATTGCTCTTTCACTCTTGCTTGGGCATTGTCTTCACCTCAGCTCCGATACCATGTTAATTTTAGGCATGTTCTATGCTTAGAGCAATTTATTTCAATTTTCATAGTTAGCTCAATATCTTTTCCAGATTAGCAATCACATCAGCATTAAAGTAAACTGCAGATAGAACATAAAAATAAATCGTAGAAGACAAACCAAGACAAGAGGACACAAGATGTGGCGCTAGCCAAGGACAAACCCCAATGTGGGGAAACCCTTGATCAATTCTTCTTATATGTTCTTCAATAGTTCAGCACAGAGAGAGAGAGAGAGAGAGAGAGAGATAGTAAGTTTACAACAGAAGTCAACACTCTGACTTATCTAGATAAGAGCATAGATCATCTTTAAGAAGATGATACATGAGATCAGTTGAAGACATGCTGCTTCAACTGATTCTCCAAGGTGACTCCTTCACCTATCATTGTGTTGCATTTCTTCATCATGTTGCACCTCACCGCACTGCACCATGTTGCACCCATCATCACTATGCTGCATCTCATCACACTTCATTAATCATGACTGTACCCATCGCTATACTGCATTATGTGCAATTGCTACACCATGTTGCCGTACTGACCTATGCTCTGGCTGCACCTTGCTTGCTTGTTGTCCCTACCATGCTTGTTGTCCTTAGCATGCTTGTTGTTGCATACTAGCTGTCCCTTGCAAGCTAGTTGTAACATTGCATGCTTGATGTATTTGTTGCTAAGTACCATACAACTGTCCCAATGTTAGTTAGTTGTCCCTTGCATGCTGCTCTTCTTCGAAGACAGGTGCTCCGACAGTTCCGGCTGTTCCCGGCAGTTCCCACTGTTCTGGCAGTTCCAGCGCTTCCGGCAGTTCCTGACAGTTCCGGCAGTTCCCAACAGTTCCGACAATTCCCGACAGTTCCGACAGTTCCGGCAGTTCCCAACAGTTCCCAACAGTTCCCAGCAGTTCCAGCAATTCCCGGCAGTTTCGGTTGTTCCGGCAATTCCGACTTTTCCCGGCAGTTTCGGATAGTTCCGGCTATTCCTGGCAATTCCGGCTATTCCAGCTATTCCAGCTGTTCCCGGCTGTTCCGGCTTCTGCCCTCTAGATTAGGGCAACGTTTTCCCTTAGGATCTCTCCTCCTACTAAAACCCAAAGACAAGTAGAGAGGAAGAGATCCCAAGTGTGTTGAAAATAACTTGAAGGCCACCTCCATTTATATGAAAACGTTAAGCACAAGTGGGGTTTATTAGGTTGCTGGACGACCTTGACGAATTGTCCCATAACACAAATAAATTCATATCTCCATGAATACTTATCGGAATCAAATGATCTTTAGATCAATCCTACACCTCTCGATGAGAGGGATCCAAGAAAAATATCAGCTTTCATTAACAAGATGACCCACATGGAGTTTGGCCCTAGTCGCCAATTTTAACAACCTCTCACACTGGTACCTTATGTGGACGATCTCTTTCTGGCAAGTACAAACCCTCTCATTTACAAAAGTAAGAGGGAGTTGGATTCCGGGTTTGGAATGGTGAACTGCAAGCCCGTGACTACCTCAATGAAGCCTAACTTTAAGAAGTTATGCGGTAGTGATGTCGGACCTAATTTGGGAAATGCCTCTAAGTTTCATAAACTCATACTAGCATTGATGTTCTTGGTGAACTCCTGTCTGGATATTATTTTGCAGTTAGCATGTTGAGCTCATATATGGTTGAGCCTCACTGGATTGGTGCCAAGAATAATTTGAGATATCGTCAGGGCACAATCACACATGGACTGAGATACACCATTGGAGTTGTGAGACTGCATTGTTATTCTGATGTTGATTATGAAGGTAGTATGGAGGATCGCAATAGCACTTATGGGTGTTGGTTCTCTTTGGGTTTTGCTTCGATATCCTGGATGAGCAGGAAGCAGAAGTCGGTTGCTTTGAGCACCAATGAGGCCACATACATAGCAGTGAGTATGGCCTCTTGTGAAGCTGTCTGGTTGTGGAAGCTCTTCATTGAGTTGTTTAGGCACGTGTTGGATACCACCGTAGTCTTCTGTGACAACTAGAGTGGGATTCGATTGTTGAGGAATCCCATGTTTTATGATCGCTCCAAGCATATAGACATCAGGTACCATTTTATCTGGGACATGGTACAACGGGAAGCAAGTAGGCTCCATCACTCTGGGACTAATGTGCAGGTCATCAATATTCAAATGAAGCCCCTGGGAAAGGTCATGTATAATATGGACATTGAGCTCTCTCCTGAAGGTCCAGTATAATATGGACATTTAGCTCTGGGAGCTCCGGGGAGCTTGGGCATACTTCTTGGAGCGATGAGCAACCATCTGGTGAGTGATTCAGCCTTCCCCTAGTGGTTTGCTATGTAGGCAGGATGAGTGGTTCATCCTTCTCCTGCTGAGACACAGTCATAAGGTGAGTGGTTCAGTCTTCCCCTAGTAATTTGTTGTGTACAGGGTGAGTGATTCAGCCTTCCCCTGGGATACCCCATGGCGACATCTGGGCAGGATGAGTCTTTCAACCTTCTCCTACTAAGACATCCTACCCATGCAGTCTGGGACTCATGGGAAGTACCTCTCATCTAGCCAATGAGTAGGAAATGAAGATAGAGACCATAGTAGTATCGATGGATGCATCGTGTAACTATCGTACTCCCTATGCTAGGATGATATTGATCTGGGATCAATTGGAACTGACTTCGGGTCAGTAAAAGTGATATACTCACTCTCTTTTGGAACTGATTTTGGATCAGTAAGAGTTATATGATACACTCCCTTTATTTGGAACTAATTTCGGATTAGTAAGAGTGGTATGATACACTCTCTTTATTTGGAACTATTTTGGATCAGTAAGAGTGATATGATACTCTCTCTTTATTTGGAACTAATTTCAAATCAGTAAGAGTGGTATGAGACACTCTCCTTTATATGGGACAGACTCTGGGTCAATAGAGGATGGTATGATACATTCTCGATCACTTCTTCTTTTTCATAGTTCAGAAGAGCGGTGTAGAGCACTGACGTCAGAGATAGTACGCACTGGCAGATGGAGTTCTCCCTAGTTGAGAGGGAGTGTTAAAATTCGCAACTAGGGCCAAACTCCATGTGGGTCATATTATTCATGGCAATCGATATTTTTCTTGGATTCCTCTCGTCGAGAGGTGTAGGATTGATCTAAAGATCATCAGATTCTGACATGTATTCATGGAGATATGAATTTATTTGTGTTATGTGACAATTCATCAAGGTCGGCTAGCAACCAAATTACCCCCTCTTGTCCTCAACGTTTCACCATAAATAGGAGAAGTCTTCAAGTCATTTCACACTCATCTCTTGTGATCTCACTCTCCACTTATTTGGGTTCTTGGTGGAAGGAGAGGTCTAAAGGAGATGCCTTCTACACAACCCTAAAGAAGGAGTCTTAGACGTGCCCTAGCCGCACTCAAGAAGGGCAGTAGTGTAAGCCCTCAACGCAGCCAAGAAAAGGGTCTCTAGTCTAAGGGAACTTCAATGCAATCTAAGGAGTCCTAGAGGGAGCCCTAGCCGCAGTAAAAGAGACCTTCACACAGCTGAAGGTGAAAGGGTCCCAATACATTGTCCCTTATGCCCTAGCCGCAAGTCATGAAGGAACCCTAATTTGTTGTCTCTAGAAACCCTCAAACACAACGAGAAGAGAGCCTTGATCTCGTGTCTACGCAGCTCCTAATCCGCAATCTTCGAAGGTCCTTATACGATGTCTTAATGGAGACCCTAGGAGAAGGATTCTATACGCTGGAAGAACAGTGAGGAGATCTGGCTGCAAGCAAAAGGGAGATGTCCTACACTGCCATAAGGAATCCCTCAAACATCTAAACGCAGGGCTAAAGGGAGTTTCCCTATTTGTTGTTCTCAACAAGATCAAGGCACAACCATAAGCCCTAATCGTTGTCAAGAAGAGGTGACCTCAATCCGTAGTGAAGAGTGATTCAAGAAACCCTTATTCGTTGTAATAAGGTATCTCAAACACGTTGTCTCAGTCTTCGATCTTAGATGGACAGTGAAAGAGGTTAGTTTGAATGTAACTTTGAATAGACAGTGGCAGCACTGCCTTTGGATGTAATCACATGAAAGATAAGGGATAGCGGAGTTTTGTCTAGGACTAATATCAATCAACAGAAGCTCGAATTCATCTTTGATCTCATACAGCAATAAGGTCAGATAAACTGTTGTGGGATGTTGGGTAATGAAGCATGTTGTCTCACAGTCAACGAGTTCAGATGGCTTGTATTTGGAGGAAAAGTACTTCGACATGTGGGAACTCAAACTACTGTGACCAGAATTTCGGTGTTGCTACAGAGGTCACATTTTGGTGACACTTGTTTGAAAGGGATGACAGTAGAGTCAAGTTCTTATGATGCTTGGAGGCTGGTTGATAAAGGACTAGAGGTCTATCTTGTTACTAGGCTGGGCCACAGGCCATAGCCAGCAACAAGGCTACTCTCAGGATTGCCTATAAGATGGACAGAGCTACTAATCATGGGTTCATTGAGGATTAGACAACTATCTAGGTGCAGCATGGTGATGAGGTGTAGCATGGTGATAGATGTAGCATGATGGATGCAGTATGATGAGTGCAGCACAATGTAATGAAGTGTAGCACAGTGATGGGTACAGCATGGTGATGGAATCACCTATGTTCATATCTGCTACCTCATTAGTCATCTTCCTAGAGAAGATCTCTGCTCTTATTTTGTCAAGTCAAAAATGTTGACTTCTGATGTATATGTACTATCTCTCTCTCTATTGAACTATTGAAGAACATAAGAAGAATTGATCAAGAGTTTCCCCACATTGGGGTTTGTCTATTGCTGGCGCCACACCTTGTGTCCTCTTGTCTTGGCTTGTCTTATGTGATTTATGTTTATGTTCTATCTGCATTTTACTATCATGTTAAATGTGATTGCTAATCTGGAATTGATATTGAGCTAATATGGAAAATTGAAGTAAATTTGCTCTCAACATAGAAAATACCTAAAATTAACAGATCCACTTTTGGGACGATGGTGACATGAATGGTACACTATGCCCAGAGGCCCCCACAGGAGCCCCACGGTCTTGGCAGGTGTCCCAGCACTTGCACGATGTAATGGAAACATTCATTCTACCACTTGGACCATTGCAAAGGATCTAAGACATCTCCAATTCATATGGAGACCCATGGGGTCAATGATGTGCCCTCAGACCCACTGAAAGCACCACAGGTCTACTACTTGGAGAACAAGAGGCCACCCCCTTGTCCATAATTTTCCGAGGAATTTATTCCACAATATGGCACTTCAAGATGTTATTGAGCCTTTGGAAGGCCCTACGACATGTATACATCATTATTTGGCCCTTTGTGAGGCTTGTTTTTACATTATGAGATAGTATGGTGGGCTTGTCACCATTAGGAGTTATTATTTGCACATTATTTTATCTTTAAGGGCCCATAGGCTAATTCGAACTCCTTAGGAGGTTGTATATTGATGTTAGATACATTCATTTGTATCATCACTTGACTTGGGATTTCTCTACTCATAGAGAATTTTTGCAGTTTTTCCTTGGAGGATATTTTTGGAGATGGATGAATTTTGATGTATGGATTTGGGCTATTTCTTTTATCTTGGAGCTTTGTTATGCAAACGAATTGCTGGTTGGATATACTTTATAATGTTGTAAGTGCTTTTTATCATTGTTATTCATGTTGTTGGATACTGCTAAAATTAGGACTAGTTGTTGCATCAATGTAATGTGGCATCAAGCAATGTTTTAGTCATTAAATGTATGGGCCAATGTTATATGAATGAAATGTCCTAGAGATTATTTAGCTGGAGAAGCTTGCATCATTTTCTTTAAAGTATAAATGCTTGGGCCTCCTTGATCAAGAATCCAAGTTCTTGCTCATTACCATCCTTGACTCCATATCTCCAAGTGAATTAGGCATTGGTTCCATAAAAAGGGTGATCACATTAACTTTCTTTTCACCATTTTCCCCTTTTTCCCGAGTCTAGCCCCAGCGGGTCACCTAGGGCATCAATTTCCCGACAAGTGGTCCAAGGAAAAATTTCGATCTTCTCTAGGCTATTGTGCTGGTGAGTCCCCTCCCTCTCCTCCAAATTTGAGGCCATTCTAACGATGGAACCTCTAGGGATCACAAGCCCTAGCTCAAGGACCAAATTTTGCCTAAGCATCACCAATGCTAGACATTAATAAGATCAGTTCAACCTTCTGAAGTAAATATTCTTGTTTGGTCCTTTCCCCTCACCTTGTTCAGGATAGGAACATCATTGATTGCTACATTTTATCCCCAAACCTGGGTTGGTTCCACTTGGCCCCGTGTGGTCCCACTTCTCAACTAAGACTATTTGTCAAAGACCATTTGGGAGTCCAAGTTTCAAGGATTATAGGGATTGATAAACTCCTTTATAAGCTTATTCTTTCTCCCTCAACCCTCCAATCCTCACCCCTTACCCTTGGTGGACCAAGTCCCTTGCTTAAAGAGCAAGCAAGTTCCATTTTTCATTCCATCCTTGGGAAAGGGTTTTCAGGGTCACTTCTCGCCTATCCATTGACATCTACTTTACAAAGTGATCCCTACACTATCGGGACTCCTCCCATCGGTGAAAGTCCATAAAGAGCAGGTAGACTTAGCATTGGTGACAGTGGGCTAGGCCTCCACCATTGTCGTTGACCTAGCAGATGCCCTCTTAGGAACCCCCTTGTAGGTCCCCTACTAGTTTGAGTGGTATTAGGGTCGACTTGGAGTAGCTAGGAATACCGACTACAGCTACCCCAAAATTCAACACCTTTTACCTGGTTGCCATGTGGAGCCTCTTCACAAGTATCCTCCTAGGTGAAATCATCCCACAACCATTCCCAGGTTGGGAGATTCTCCCGTGCCATGAATCATTTAACAAAGGTACCCCATTGATCTATGAATGTGTTCAGAGACCTATCCCAGGTTAGGAGATTCTCCCGTGCCACGACTACTTTAACAAAGGTACCCCATTGCTTTGTGAATCTGTTCAGAGTTGTCCTTACTAGTCCTCAATCCAACACTTTCTCCACTACTGCAACAAGCTCGTCTCGTACTTGAGATATTCAGGTGAGATAAGAACTTGTCTCAGTCTTGGACATCTCGATGCTCTCGAGTTTCTCTCTCAACACCATTTTTCGGTTCTAGTTGTCACTTTGGTATAGCTTGGTCAATGCCTCCCACATTTCTCTGCAATTTTCTTCCCAAAATATGAGGGATAATGTGATCCTTTGTTTTGTCCAGGATAGTCCTCCTGGCTTCACGTCCTTCTGCTTATGGGCAGCCATAAATGTTGCATCGATAGGAGGAATCTGAGTTTGTGCTATGAACTCCCAAATCTCATTTTCCTCTAACACCAACATAATTCTCTCCTTCCAGATGTTGTAATTAGACAACCCATCCAAATGATCTTCCAACCTAAGGCTAGTAGTCATCTTCGTCCACTAATAGCACCTATGTTTGTTGCACAAGGCTGTCGGTTGACCGCCATGTGGGGTTCCTCCTGCGGGTTGTCTGGTCTACGTTGTTGCATGTGGTAGTCGGTACCCCCGTGATCGATTTATCCCCATCTCTCTATCAGCCACAGCTAATTTCCTTGCTGCACCAAGCCTACCAACTCCAAATCGGCTTTCTCTGAGTTTATGCATTCTTGTCAACCACGTGTCCTTGTCGACTCAATGTCCCATTGATGTAGCCCCCTCACTTAGCCTCAACCATCACTGTTGTTGATGGGCTTAACTATCATCCTGGCGTGTCTTGACGCCTAGATGTCGACCCTGTCTCCTTTTGTGGTTGGTCACCCCAAGTGGTTGTAGTTTCAGCTATGTCTATTGTCACAACCCCAAGCCTTGCAGCTTGTTGGATTGGCTCACTTGCCCCCTGTGCTAGTTGTTGAATCACTATTTGCCTACACCATCTGCCATCTCAATACTATGTCAGCTTGTTGGCAAGTCTAATATCCTATTGTTGTTGGCCAATTCAACTAAGGGCCCTTCATGGCCCTACTCAGCTTTGACCCTCAACCTTCTCCTACATTATGCTCCCCCTGCATCGATCCCTACAAAGCCCAATTTCTCTATCGTCCGATGTGCACGTTGCCTACTATCAAATCCATTGGCTAGGTTAGTGACTGGTAATTGCTTTGCGGCCACAGGCCACCACAGTCATCGATTCCCCTTTTTATGTTAAAAAAAAAAAGAAACCAAATCAGCCCCCGCTTGCCAAAAAAAACTCTTCAGTCATTCAGCTTCCCTAAAAAAAGAAATTGTCTCGTACCATCATGGCCAAACCTAGCCCGAGAGATCCTATATGAACCTGCCTTCTCTGATTCCAAGATCTATTTTCAACTTTCGAGCTCTAGTACCATGTTAGATTTCCTGCGAACCTAGCACTCGATATTTAATCCCTAGCAAAAAAGTGATTTACTGAATAAACACACAACTAGGTTCCTAACAAATTTAGCAGAAGCAAATTTAACGATATCAATCACAATGACAAACAAATTTTTGCCCAACAAGTTTTTCTTTAAAAAATCCAAACTTAGGGGGGCTCCTGTTCTGGAATGATTGCCCACTTGAGAAAATACATAATACAATTAACCTGGATCTGATCCAGCAAATATACTCTAGATCATTGCTCAATCTTTCCTATAGATATGGATCTCCAACCCCTCTGCAATCCCTTTGACCAAGCACACCGCTCACTGAGATGTTGCTTTCAACCTTGTCTTGTTATAGTGTGTCTATCTCTTCTCCTCAGTCTTGCTTTTATAACTTTACGTTGAGCTAAATCCCTTACCCTAACCCTAAGCTCAAAGTGATTAACATCCTAGATTAGATCCCGCCTCGCTTGAAATCAACAGCTACAATTAAAACTTACTAAAGTAAATTACTTTACTTTTCCTAAGTTTCTTTTAGCTCAATAAGCCAACATATTAATATGTGTTTTTCCCTAAGTTAGACTTAGGCTAAGTTACATCAGCAACTTGCTCACTCTAGAGCAACTGCTCTAAGGAGAATATGGGAGACTTTTGCATGCCTAGACACAAGGCTTGTGCGGAAGTACCTGCCTGAGCTACAAAAATCAACAAAATGACATTACAAAACATTATAACTTTTCCTAGTGTTGGTTGTTAAGCCATCCTTCCCTTGACTTTAAAAGGCAGAAAGAAGGCCAGAGTTATATTTTGATTCTCAAATCTGCAAATGCTCTTGTTTATACCTATCTTGGCAATTAAGGGCATATGAAGGATTGTCAATTGGTCAGGCCCCCAGAACAACATGAGAAACACCACCGCTTCCTTTCACTTGATAGATTTGTTTATTTTGTTTGTCTTCAACAAGTAGATGAAGTGCAAATCTAATTTCTTTGTTGCAACAATAGTAACAATAGTTGCAGATTTGATTTCTGAAATACAGAAAATGCTTGTGATTAATTAAATGTGTGGAATTATAGAGTTGTAGTAGCAGCATTTCCATTTGAAGTAGTAAAGTTACTTTCCAAATATGCACAAATCCCAAAGGAAGCAGCAGCGAGTGGCACTTAACTTAAAAAAGGCAGAGTACATGGCAAGTTGTGAAACCTTATGGCTTTGCAAGATGCTCATAAGGTTTAATGGTCTTGAGTTGGATCCCATGGTGATTCACTAGGATAATCAGAGTTGCATTAAGCTCTCTAAAAATCATGTGTTTCATGACAAATCCAAACATATAGAGATCATATATCATTTCATTAGAGACAAGGTTCAGAGAGGTATTGCGAGATCGCAGAACATTCCCACAGAGGACCAAGTGGAAAATATTCTCACCAAACCTCTAGTGAAAGGGGAGTTCATGTTTTACAGGGACAAGCTAGGGGTGGTGAAGAATCCCTTCCTTGCTAGGAGGGAGTGTTGAAGTTCTTGGTAGCTTCGAAAGGTCTTATACATGAGCTTGGTGTCTTAGCATGTAGAAGACGGTTGATTGTCTCTTAGTTGCTTCCTTGGTGTGTTGGAAATGTAATAAGATTTGGTCTTCATAACGTATAATTTTTTGTCGATGTATTTATTTAAGCATGTTCTTCATGCTAAGAGTAAAAAAGAATATGTTTTTGTCATGTCCCATTTGGACATTGAAAAGGAAAAGAAAATTGAATTTTTCAAAGTATAATTGTGTCCTCAAGTTGATCAAGTTGGCCCTCCAGAAGACAAGTTGGCCTGCCCAAAAGACATGTCCTTTTGGATGAAGGAACAACTATATATTGGCAACTATCCTCCACCATTTGACAAGAAATTCAAACTTCATCAATTGAAGAGTACATTCGGACATCTAAGGAAAACTTCTCTGTGGTATACGAGTTATTTAAGGCACCAGTCTTTCTGTGATGTGAACCTGACATATCTCTCCATATTGATGCAATTTTATATGATATTGATGCAAGTTTTTGTGACACATCTCTCCATGATGATACAAGCTCCTACAGTGTATTTCTCTGTGTTGATGCGAGTTCCTATGGTACCTTTCCCTATAATGAAGCAAGCTTTCTATGGCACCTATCTTTTTGTGAATTGCTTGATGACCTAGTAAATAAAGTAAATGCTAAATGAAAACATATATAAATAGTCACAAGTAATTACCATGATTAGAAATTCAGTGAATTTCCAACATGGTATCAGAGGTAAGATATGAGTGCAACCATGTTCCATATCAAAGGTCAACAATGTGTTGGTGCAAGAAAAGTTCATAGGAAAGTCAAAGCCCTAAAGCTCTAGGTCTCAAAACCTGTCTCAGTACTAAGACATCAGAATGGTGCAGAAGGTCGAGAAGGCCTCAATATGACCTCAGAAGGCCGAAAAACTCAGATACCCAATTAGGAGGGAAAAAGGAACAATCTCACTATTGAATACTGAGTATATGCATTGTAACTGAAGTAAAAAAGAATATATTTTTGTTCTTGAAATTCCTGAGAGAGAACTATTGAAAGGATAAATTAAGAGAGTCGATCCTAAGTAACTTTGAAACCAGTTCAGAGGAATTTTGAGAAACATATCTATCTAAACCAACAATGTCATGAGATGTATCCTTTTAACAACTATACAGAGTCAATGACAAGTCTTGAAGGCAAAGTACTCATTTGTCATGAAAGCACTTATAGTAATAAAGATGAATATGAGGCTTACAAAACGAAGTAGTGCAAGGTTTGGCATTGTGATCTACTAAAGGTGCAAATATTACTCTATCGGATCATTACAAAACATTCAAAAGATATTGCAAAGGCCTAGTAGAATGTTGAAACATAATCTGAAGTCGGAGCTCCTTCGAAGGCTTAATACTTTTGTGCTATGTGATAAGTCTTTGTGGTAAAGTGCAAAGTGATCTCTATGGTCCTCTGTCTAAGGTAACATTGGTCTATGTTGTTGCACAAACTAGCAGGCCTAATTTGTAAGCTAGAGCTCAAAGACAGAACAATTTGGGACAAAGGCCCACTGTCACCACAGCCTAAGTCCCCTTCTCTTCTTGGATTTTCACCGACAGGAGTTGTAGTATAGAGGAAATCAATTAGGATGATGGGATCAACAATGAGATATGAAATGATTTCCAAGGCCCATTCAAGGAGAGGCTCAATTAATGGTTCAAATGCTTCAAAAGGAAGCTAAAAGGCTCCCCAAGAAGGACCTATGAAGGATGACTAGAGGACGAGCTCAGGAATGATCAATAATGATAAGTGCCTAAGATCAAGACTTCCAATATTCCTCACTTGCAATTAATATGTCTATACCAAGGTCCAAAGTGGAGCAAGGATGGCTCATTGAGTGCAAAAATTCAATCAAAGTGTGAGTTTTGGGAGAAGCTAGGATGACTTTCCACGAAAAACCCCTTGAGAGAAATACTATAAGAGACCTAGGTTTGAGAGATATACCGAGGTAAGGCTCATCGAATGGTCAATTATAGTTAAGAGAAAAGGTTTTGAATGATGAACTACAAAGTGCAAACCGTCAAGAAATCCCCATGTCAAAGGGAGCTTCAAGGGTTCCCACTTGGTGTGGTAGTTGGGGCATCAATCTATTTGGAATTCCACTGTCGGAATCTTTGAAAATTGGAGGATGCCTAGAGGAAACACAAATGAAGAATTTGGTCTAGCCGAAATCCAAAATTCCTCCTCCCTGAAATTTCTCACCAAGCCCTAGAAAATCTCCTTATCCTTAGAGGAACGAAAAAAAGAGGAAGAAAAGAGGTGAAAGAATGATATTTCGTTAAGCGGGACTATTCACCAAGGATCTAGGGCCAGTGCCTGGCTATTGGGAAGATTGGAGTCAAAATGATCAATATTTAGGAACTTCGCTCTTCAAGGAGGCCTAAAGAAGCAGCTTCACTATCTATGCATGCAACTACACAGCAACTTTAGACTTTTACACTTCAATGGCAATTAAAATGGAGTTTCAAGGATGCAAATGCAAATTGTCCCCTAGGAACATTCATTCATTCTTTGTCCGGTGAGTAGCACATGCAAAAATCTCCAATATTTTCAATGATTCCACTAATTCGCATTAATTAGTGCATATTATTTCACCATAAGAAAATAATTCTATGCATTAGACATCCATTAAAACATAAATATAGCATTATATTGCACTTACAAGACAAATAAGAATATATCCATCCATAATCTTGCCAACAAGAAGCTCCAAGACAGATAGGGAAAATTTTCCACACATCAAAATGTATTTATTCATCCAAATCATTCCACAATTGCAGGCCTGAATTTTTTAGAGAGATATTTCCCAAATCCAAGTGATGATGAAATTACAAATGAGGTCTCTTCAATTTATATGAGCCTCTCACAAGTTTGAATGGCCTAATTAACCTAATTAAGCCCTAATAATATTTTAATGTGCAAATAACAATAACTTTGCTGACAAGCCCACCAAATAGCTCAAATGTGTAAAATAAGCCTTCCTAATGAGGCCAAAATGATAAAAAAATGGTGCAAAGGGTCGTTGGAAGGCCAAGATGAGCCCTCAATGTGCCATGATGAAGTGGAGGGCTCCAAAAATGATGATCAAGGGGATGGCCTCTTGGTTTCCAAGCAAAACATCCTATGTTGCTCCCAAGTGGTTGTGGGGCACAATCAATGGTCTCATGAGTCTCCAAGTGGCTCCATAACAAGTTGTTGCTCCATCAATGAGGAATAGAAGATTGCACATGCCCTCCCATGTCTCTCCAAATGATACAAACCTCCTCAAGGTCCTGGATCAACTGCCAAGTGTCAAGTGTAAATGTGTGGTCGACTAGGCAATGTGGTCCTAGTGCATCATCATCTTTGTATGACTGGGGCATGAACAAAGCAATGTGTGCCAATGAAAAACCTCATGGTATAGTAATCAATGCTCTGCAAGGCTAGAGACCCATGGCTCTCAGCTTGGACCTCGTATAAGGAGACCAAGTCCAAGATGAAGACCCACTTGCAATCCTATATAAGATCCAATGTGTCTCCTCACCTTCTAGTACAGCAATTCATTAGTGCAATTGAGCAAATAAGCTTGCTAATCAAGGGGAGAAGTGGACACTTCATAGTGGCATGCCCTTCCAAATGGGCTTTAAACATGTACTAATGTTATCTTCCTTGACAAGGAGGTTAACGAAGGACCCTATTAGGTGGTTTCTACCTCTAAGGGAGTGGCAGTTCCATGGTACATCCACCAAATGGCAGGGCTTATGTGAAATAATGACGGAACGGAGTAGGGGCAAAAGGGGATGCTCCAAGCAACATGCCATGGTACAAGGTTAGCTATGATAAGGGAGGCCCATACCTTGGTTGTATGAATGTAGGAGGGAGAAATCGTGGTACCTGAGTTACCCCACCCTTTATTTTTCCACCTTTCTTCATATGCCTTTTGCATTTTATTGAATTTTCTTCATTTTACTGCTCGAGGCTCAAGGGGATGAGAGCATGATGCGTAAGATATAGCAATGGATCCCCCCTTGAAGTGGGGCAGTTCATCACCCACCAGGGGTTGGGACAATCATGGGTTCCTTGATGATGTAAGGGAGCACTCATAGGGGCTCTAGGAACCAGGGTGATGGCCATATATATAAGGGGTAGAGCTCATGCTTGGATTTTGCCCACACACTAAATTTTAATGTTCCAGCCATCTTTTGCATTTTATGGTACATTTCCTATTATAAGTGGCCAAATTATGCTTTTAACTTTCTTTTTAGCTACATCAACCTTCGACGCATCGTTCGAAGCCCGACCCAAGGTGGGGGCAAGGGGAGGGGTAGGCTAACACCTTGTGGACCGAATGGACAAATGTGGACCTAGATGGGAAAAATGCAGAAATGGCTTATAATGAGTGGAGGGGAGTGTGATATATGGTGTCGGGGAAGCAGGACCACACAGCCAAAATCGAGATTTCCCACGTAGTATCATTCTTAAAGCTAGTAACCATTACAGGAGATCTCACAAGACTAGGATACGAGATTAACCCCCAAGCTAAGGTAAGAGAACAAGAGTATAGGCAAAGACTATTCTTTCCACTGAATCCCCCGACCAATCCATGTGCAAATGTGCCCAAGAGAAGCAAGCATAAACACCCAATTATATAATGAAAAGTCATACCTCTGGGGTTGGAAGGCCGAAGGCCCACCTTCAAACATACGATCATAACATATGAGTGAGGATCCACAATGGCTGGCTCAGGTGGCGAAGAATAATGGCATATTAAGCTATCAAGTAGTTGTAAAGGGGCTACTAGTTGTCAGCTGAAGACAAATCTAGGAGAAAATTTCTCCTATAGGGGTCACCCACTAGAGGTGGGTAACATGTCCAGACATCTGAAATTTTTGAGTAAGCAAGAAGACATGTTTGAGACAAGTCTAATAGGAGATCAGTATGAATAACAAGTTTGAAGAAGACCATAGCACTCACATCCAAAAATTTGTGAAAAGGGTCTGAAGTCATAGCACTAGTTCGAGCTATGAAGATACAAGCCCTATTATCTACAATAGAAGTTTGAATCTTTAGATGAGTGTAAACTTGTGATTGAAATTTCTGAAGCATCTAAAGACAGGCATATGACATGTTGTGAAAAATATCTATGGAAGGGGTCTGAAATCTGAGCTCTAGTCTGAAGCCTTGGAGCCTTATCTTTCTAAAATATGACCAATCAAGCCCTTCTATTATGGCATTTGAATTTTAGTAGTATTTTTGTGACAAGTATTTGAACCTATTTATTTTTTGAAGATCCTTTTTCTATGGCACAAGTCCGTGTAGGTTACAGATTTATCTTGGGACCATAAGATTGTTTTCTATACATGATAGCAGGACGAAATACATATTGCAGGAAGCCAACTTGATTGACATGAGGGATGACCTAACTGATATTGGCACGCATCTTTAAGGGTTTGTTATGCCAGAGATCCGAGATGATTGGTTAATCTGTGTCAAGAACAACATGTCAGATTTAGGGTTTGTAAACCCTAATATACTAAGGGGTTTGAACAAGAAAACCCCTATGGTCTATTAAACCCTAGGATCTTACAAGAAAGAAATGACATCACAATGATGACGTGGATAAAGCTGACAAAGTTGGAGATATATGCAAGAAGTCAACAGATCAAGAGGGAGTTGTCATTCTTCTCCAAAGATAAGTATCTTATATCTCTCTTTTGCAATTATCATTGGTATTGTTATTATTAGATAGTCTCTTGTCTTCAAATTCTTTGCTTGATTATAAATTGTTCTTCCATGGCCTCCTAATGAGGATTGTAGGTACATAATGAAGGTTGCCAAAGCCTTGGCAACAAATGGAAGGGCAAAGAAAAGTTATATAGAGACTCGTTCTGATGAGAGATATTGTAATAAAGGAGATCTAGACTAAGAGGGAGCAAAATGCCCTTCAATTATGACAAAACATGATTGGCTGGCAAGAAGTACAAAGCAAAGAATTACCTCAAGAAGAAGTCTATGAAGGGATGTCTTGTCAAGTACACTTCTATTGAAGGTTTTTTGTATTCATGATTTATGTTATCACATCTGATAGTTGCAGAGATCATCTTCTTTGATGAGAGAAGAAGTGTAGATAAGAGTTATCTCAAGCTTGGGAGGTATATGAAGAAGTCCTATGCTTGTGAAGGAAGACTCCTTTGAGATTGATGGATCAAGGTTGATCCTATGTCATTTGTTTTCTAACAATAGTAGGAGAGCCTATGTGTCAGAGGGAGTTGCGTTGACTAGAATATTTGCTTTTGTAACCCTGGTCTTTGGCTTCAGAATTCAAGGATCTTGACTTGGTAGTTGATAGCTTAAGTGACAAATCAAGATTGTCAATCAGGGTAATTGATGATGGATCAAGTGAAAGAAGAAAATAATTTTACTGTTGATCCAAGGAATATAGCCCAACATGTGTTGAAGTACAAGCATGGTATGATTGGTCATGGCATGGTCAGAGAAGCACAGTTGCAAGGCAAGTAGTGTTGAAAACAGAGAAAGTTTGTATATCGCTTCTTATTGGTCTCTGATTTTGTGGATGAGCAGGAAATAAGACATCTATTGTACTCAATGACCAAGTATGTTGCGGCTTGAAAGGCAAGCTGTGAAGCAATTTGGCTCCGAAAAATGTTTGATGCACTGTTTGATAACATGTTGGATTCAACCAGAGAACTTGGTTTTCATGGAAGGTCGAAGCACATTATGTTTCAAGGGTATGGTGCAGATAGGTGCCAAGAAAGCTACAACCAATCTCTACGATTGAACTTCTACTTGATGTAAGGGAAGTATGAGTACTTCCAAGGCAAGCTTGAGCTTGTGGATCTTTCCTCTCAGGTTGAGAGCGAATGAGGTTGGACACATAGTACTCCTTGTGTCATGTACTGTAACCAGGACTAACAACCGTAAGTCAAGTACATGGATAAGGAGAATGGTGGATTGGATAAGCATCTTGGACAAACATTCTTGAGTCACGTACAGTGGCAGATTAGTATTAACACCCCAAGTCAAGTACATGGACTTGGATAAAGAATGGTCTGATGGACTAGCATTTTCTTGAGGGAAATGGTCCTATGGAGGACATACTCCAGTGATCCTAGGTGGAGTATATGCCCTCGGAGAGGCAGTGTGGTGTCCTATTGAATGTCTCCCAACATTGTGCTCTGATCTAGCGAAGAGATAGAGCTTACTTGTCAAGGCCTTGGTAACATGACAATGTTGGTTATGATGATACAATCATCATTGATGTTTATCAATCCAAATCCTTTCTTATATAGTCTTCAACTTGAGATTAGTCTGATGAATCATTATGAATACCTCCCTAGTTAAGAGGGAGTGTTGGAAATGTAACAAGGTTCGGTCTTCATAACGTATAATTTGTCATTGATGTATTTATTTAAGCATGTTGTTCATGCTAAGAGTCAAAAAGAATTTGTTTTGTCATGCCACATTTGGACATTGAAAAAGAAAAGAAAATTGAATTTTTCAAAGTATAATTGTGTCCTCAAGTTGACCAAGTCAGCCCTCCAAAAGACAAGTCGGCCTGCCCAAAAGGCGTGTCCTTTCGGATGACGAAACAACTATATATTGGCAACTATCCTCCACCATTTGGTAAGAAATTCAGACTTCATCAGTGGAAGAGTAAATTCGAACATCTGAAAAAATAAATAAATTAATTAATTAAATAAAATTAAATAAATAAATAATTCTCTATGGTATACGAGCTATTTAAGGCACCAGTCTTTCTGTGATGCAAACCTGTGACATATCTCTCCATATTGATGTGATTTTCTGTGATATTGATGTGAGTTTTTGTGACACATCTCTACATGATGAAAAGACACATCTCTCCATATTGATGCAAGTTTTTGTGATGATGATGCGAGTTTCTGTGACACATCTCTCCATGATGATACGACACATCTCTCCATATTGATGCAAGTTTCTTTGATGATGATGCAAGTTTTTGTGATGATGATGCGAGTTTCTATGACACATCTCTCCATGATGATACGAGCTCTTGTGGTATATTTCTTTGTGCTGATGCGAGCTCCTGTGGCACCTTTCCCAATAATGAAGCAATCTTTCTATGGCACCTATATCTTTGTGACGTGGCAGGCATGTATAAACAAATTGATTAGACAGATCATGGCAAAGCTTAGAGGGTTGACTTGGCACTTCGATCATTGGTTAGTTTGACTTGGATTTCTCTTGTTGACATAGAATCTATAAGGAAAGGATTGATGGGTTTTCCGCTTGTGGGTTTTTCCCTGGTCTCTAGCCTAATTTCTAGTGTCTCTTGTCTTTTTGAGCGATGTATTTGTATAATTGCTCAAATGACCTAATGAATAAAGTAAATGCTATACAAAAACATATATAAATAGTCACAAGTAATTACCATGATTAGAAATTCAGTGAATTTCCAACATGGTGGAGTAAGTCAATTAATTATTGTGGACTATTAAGCCAAAGTACTTATAGCATAAATAACTTCATTATTTAAGTGACTTAAATATGATCTCAATTGTTGATCACAAGTGAAGCAATATCTAATCTCGATGGTCAATCACTTAGAAGATTACAGTTAAGGATTTGGCTTAATGAAGTTATAAAATAAGCCTAAGGGAGAGGTGAAGACATACAAGTGGAGGAAGAAATTTTCTCTAGAGCAAGAGGCTCAGCTAGACTACAAAGAAGGGAGGAAAAGTGCAGGGAAATTTCGGGAGTATTTTCAGGAGGTCGAGTTTAGGAAATCGAGAGGCCAAGTAGGTAAAGCATAGAGGAGGTCGAGCTGTGGAGACATTGATTTATCTAGTGGGCAGATCTTTCTCGAGTGTGCAGGGGTCATACGAGGAGGAAAGGAGAAGCCAATTTGCTGGTAGTGGAGACCGAGTTTCTCCAAGGCCAAATTCTTTAGGAGGCTGATTTTCTGGTGTGGGCTGAATTATTTGGGCCGAGTTTCCTAGAAGGGGCTGAGTTAGGTTCCAGCTATGCATTTTTCTATGTGTTCTTCTCCAAGTCTAGACCCAAATTTTCCGAAGGATTTTAAATAAAGGAAAATTGTTATGGGTGTATATTTACTGTTGTGATGTGATTGATCTCTCTGATTTATTTTTCCGCTGCAAATATTTTATTTCAGAAGTTAAATATCACTGATTTTATTTTCATAGCAATTCAAAATTTTATTTAATAATTTTCTAGGAATAAAAATTGTTGAGGTATAAATAAATCTAGACTGGTAGTAGAAAAAAATTAAATTAAACCATGGTGAATCAGTAACTCGTTGGAGTAATCTGGGCAAGGCCTAAGATCAAACCCAGTACTGCCACTATAACACCAAGAGTATATCCCACAGCCCGTAAGCCAGATATACCAGAGTTTTATGACTTAGCAAGAGCCAACTCTCCATGAGGGTGGCAGAGCCTTATCACAATAGGCCAAAGATGCACCCTGTGGGATTTGAAACCGGGTGGAGGGGATAACATCCATTGTGCCAACCACTCGGTTGTCCCACGAGGAGACAACTAGTATTAGGAATTTAACAAAAACCTTGTGTTTAAAATAAGGGTCTGATTTCCAAATGGACTGGCAACTCTGCAAGGAATGCACCACAAGGTTCCTCACCCCACACTTGTGTGACATAATTGGAATTTTCATAGGGATTATATTTTTGACATGTGTGTGAATTTCAAACTTCTGACAAGAAGATATCTTTGCACACAATTTGTTAAAATGCGGTATTTTAAATTCACATGATTGCAGGTTCTTCCATGCTTAGGAGGCTTTATGTGGTTGCAGTTTGAGGGCCATTGGGATGGTTGGGTTATGGTGGCCAAGCTAATTTGGATGTTCCCGTCACCTGATGGACATGCTGATCTTTTATCTAGGTTTATTGCAGGTTCTATGGAGTGAATTTTAAATAGTGCTCTTTAACGAATTATGCCACGGATTTCTTCTTGTCATGAGTTTGATATTTGCACACAGGTCAAAAATAAAATCTCGTTGACTTTATCATTCAAACTATCATTTCTTTGAATACCTCTCTGTTTCTTAAAATCAGGATACGGTTAGCTGCACTCAACTTTTGAAATTAGGTATGTTCCTCCATATTCTCTACTCTTTATATGGTCTTCTCTAGACATGGCATTCATGTACTTGGGAACTCCAACTGCATTGAGAGTATTTGAGAAAGATCATAACAATTGTTTGGTGGGTCTATAATTTTTCCTTATTCTAATGCATTCTCCAAAACAAAGTTAGCCAGATCAGATCAAGAACAACCCTGGTGGTACGCAAAAAATTCCTAAAAAGGAGAAAACAAGTAATCTCAAGCCCAAATCATTAACAGTTCAAACAATAAGATAAGACAGCATATATATTATCAGAAATTGTTTATTAACTGTTATTATTTCTATAAAACATTATGCAAATCTAGTTGATGAGTGGGTCCAAAGTAAATCAGCTCAGAATCTAAATTTCAAAACCATATTCTATCTATTATCTATCTATCTATATTTATATCTAAATCTAGCAAACGTCAAAATGCTTAGCTGAGACTAAAACAATATATCCTTATTCAGTTAGAACAAACATCCAATCCTTTTCTCATGCAGCATATAAAGAAGAAAAGTTCAGAGTAAACTAACACTAACCTCAACAGACTTTTCCACCACTGCTTCAATCATGACATCCATTATTATAGGCACAGAATCTAATAATGCGTGTGAGGTATGGAGAACACTTTGTTTTACTAAAGCAAGAACTTCATTTGGACAAGACACAAGCAAACTGATTACATGCTCCAGGTAAGGACCATTAATTTCTTTCACAAGGAGGTCTACATCACGTCTCATCTGCAAGAAAACACGTTCATATGTTAAAATCTTCACATGCAGTAGCAAGACTTATAAACCTTGTCAATAAAAGATTACATTTAGTGTGATCAAAACAATTATATGTAGATTGGCGATAGTGGGGAATCTGTGCTGCATTATTTATTCTAAAACCCAATGTCCAGCATGAAGAAAAGTTAAAGAAAAAAATGGTCAGAATTACACAAGATAACACTATTTCCCTGAAATAAAATGGGAAATGTGAGACATGAACTTTTCAACCTGAACAAAGCTGCACACCATGCCTGAAATAATCCTCAATATTCTCCTTCAATATATACCTGTTTGTTTCTTCCTAGCTAAAACATTTCTTAAATTAGCTGGATCTCCCTCAAGCCTAACTATCACTAGATATATCTGACCATACTCATGAAATGCCATAAAGATAAAACAAACTGATTAACGGCCTATACAGCACTTTTGCAGACTTAACCATACAGATCATCTACCTATTTCCCAAGTCTACTCATGAAATGCAATAAAGATAAAACAGACTGATTAACGGCCTATACAGCACTTTTGCAGACTTAACCATACATATCATCTACATATTGCCCAACTCTGTGTCTCAAAGTCAGGGGAACAACTTATAATGCTATTTAGTGATGTATCTAATTTGGCATCAAATGACTTTATAACACTTAAGAGATTTGATCAGGTACTTGATATAGTTTTGTCCCCATTCACTTCTTACAAGCTTACACCTAACATTGTCGAGGATTAGTTTAAGCCAGTCATGCATACTACTGCGAAGTATGAAATAGTTTCTGAAAGGGCACTTCAAGCATTAGTAAAAGCCCTTGATTTAGTTCAGTTAGACAGCCGCAACCATGTTACATGTGCCAATAAAACCTTAGGAAATTATGTTGTAAATTATTTTAGACTGTTGTCTTAACAGATCAGTAAAGATATGGCACAAAGAAAATTCACTCCATAAAAATTTCCTGACAGATATGTGCTGGTCTGCCTGCAATCTGATTCTGTTGAGAGAATCAAAGCTTAAGTTTTCCTTATCCTGGCATCTTATGGATGCCCACTCTTTGGTATTAAAATAAACTACCTTCATTTTATCATTTTATCCAGAGACCTTCACAGGGGCAAAGATTTTCAAAACATGCACCGCAGCAAAGTATGAAACTTGACAAACTACCAACTAGATAAAACTTGATAGATGGTATGAGACCACAAAAGGGAACTGGGAAACAGAACAAGGAACGTGAAGGAAACAAGAAACAGGGCTTGAGGGTTTTGGGATGTTAATTTTTTAGGGCTTGATTGTTGATGTAGATAATTGTATTTTCAAACTTTTAAATCGTTTACATAATACATAACTTCATATCATCATTATCAATTATGTACAGAGAACAATAAACATCAACAATGCAGTGGAACAATAAAGAAAAGTAGAAGGCATGCACAATATAGACACCATGATTTAGGTCAGTGAAATAAAAAACAATTTAATTCTGTTTTCACAGATTATATATATATATATAGAAAATTGAATGATGATCTTACAATGGAAGGGCCCCAGGCTTAAACACAGCTTTGGGTGTCTTTACACGAGGGGGCATGATCTTTGATTGTGCCCCTTGTACCTAATTAGACATTAAAACATATATATATAAAACATTGCCTTCCTCTCAAAAAAAATGCTTTGTCCTCAAAGCATAGGTAACGAAGGGTGCTATTGACAGAATCCTTCAGTCTCCCAAGAGGCTTCTTCTTCTAGTAGGTTCTTTCACTCGATAAGGTATTCTTTAATTACTCGTGATCGTAATTTCTTTTCACTAGTGGTGATGATACCTTCTGTTTCTAATATGATCTTCCCTCCATCATCTAATGTCGAAGTATTGCCTATGTTGCTTGGTGTTTGCCTAATGTTTTCTTAAAGCAAGATATATGGAAAACGTTGTGAACTCGGCTATTATCAGGAAGGCTTAAGTTGTATGCTACTTGGCTGATCTTTTTGCTAATCTCATTCAGTGCATAGAACTTTAGTACCAATTTGTTTCTTCCCTTCTGTTTTAAGGACAATTGCTTGTAAGGCTGAAGTTTAACAAATACCCATTCTCCAACCTCAAATTCTCTCATTTTCTGTTTTGGTCAGCTTGTTGCTTCATACAATTTCTTGCAATATTTAGATTTTCTTTTAGTACTTGGAAGAATTTGGGTCTCCTCTAACTGACCTTTTTGGGTTTCTTCTAATTGATCTTTAACTGCTGGAAATTTTGTCTCGATAATGGCAAAGTCCTTACATTTAGGAGGCTCATAACCATACAAAACTTGAAATGGGGTCATTTTCGCTGAAGTGTGATAAGTGGAATTGTACCACCATTCGGCAAAATGTAACAATTGAGCCCACTTATTTTGTTTGTCTATTGCATAACAGCGAAGGTAAGCTTCTAAACATTTATTGACAATTTTTGTTTGATCGTCTGTTTGAGGATAGCATGCTGAACTCATGTTGAGGTATGTTCCAATATGTTTGAAAAATTCCTTCCAAAAATTCCCTTTAAATTTGGCATCTCTGTCGCTAACAATGATTTTCGGAAACCCATGTACTTTGTAGACATTCTTGCAAAATATCTCAGCGATTTGTTTTGTTGAGTCTGATTTCTTCATTCCTATAAAGTGTGCATATTTGGTGAGTCTCTCAACTACTATGAGGATTTTGTCTTTTCCATCCGACACGGATAGCACTTCGATAACGTCCATCGCTATTTCTTCCCACTTTTTTTATTTTCTTTCAATCTGCTACCATCACTTTCATATTAGGCATTGGATATGTGAAGATGTTAAGCCTTTTTGCAATATTTGAGTCCAAAAAATTGTGAGTGCTTCCTGTATCTATTAGAACCATTACATTGCTATTTTTGATATGTCCTTTTAACTTAACATCTGGGGTTGAGATATTCCTGTCATCATATTTAATATTTAACTTTAAGTTTAACTTTAACATTAACATATATATATATAACAGTCAGAGACTAGGGCAACACCGGACAAGGGGGAAAACCCAAACAGAATATTCTTCTATTAGATATTCATCATATATTCAGCTGAGATACAAAGTACAATAATCATGAGACATCATCATCAGTCACATTCAACCACCTAGGGCCAATCCAAGTCAGTTCACAACTTCGTTTGTGAACAAAACAATCTAACCTCTGATAATCAAACAAGTCCGAGAGAGATGTTATCATATCATTGTCTGAAGTAGCATCATCCATATCACTACAATAAGTGTCATCAGGAGTCTTCACTATCAAGGGACATAATCATTGTCAAGATTCATCATTTTTGTTATAAGAGCAACGTCAATGTCATCATAAGAGAAAGAACACTGTATCATATGTTTCACTGTCATCATATATCATAATAGAAAAGTCATTGTCATCAAGGAACAAGGTCATTATTATGCATATAAATTACTATCATATGAACTGCCATACATCCTGGTCCATATACTGCCATTGTTTTGAGGTCACTATCTCCAAGGGTCACTGCCATACTAGGTTTCTGCCATATCAAAGATTGCTGCCATGTCAAGGACATTGTCATGCCAAAGTCAATGGCATATCAAAGATTACTATCATCATCAAAAGTTACAGACCTACAAGGTTACTACCAAGTTCATTGCCATCCATTCACTGCTATATCAAAGTTACAGCCATACTAAAGTTCATTGTCATATTTGAGGATCATCAAGGATATTGCCACTAGAACAGTTTTTGTTATCAATATTTTCAAGAATACTATCGACATAATTTCGTTGTACTGTCAAATCAATGCTCTTAAGAATTAAAAGAATCATTATTACAAAATTTTAGGAATAGATCTCATCATAAATGTGAGTTACAGAGATACATATAAAGAATACGAGCCATACAGAGAATGCTATGCGAGTTATGGAGAGCATAGTTTTAAAACTCCGACTCGGCCGAGCAATGACTCTGACTCCGACTCCGAAACGGTAATGACTCGGCCGGCTCGTTTTCAATGACTCGGTCGTTGTAAAAAATACATTAAATATTTAGTTTTTTTTATAAAAAAACATAATTTTGAAGATTTTAAACATAATTTTTAAGGAGGCTAGAAATGGCCTCTACAAGACTACAACAAAAGTAAACTGTGACGGTGGCCAGACTCCAGTACTAGTACTACTGGCTAGTAGCTACTGCCAGAGGAGCCAAGATCATGTCGATCAATCTCTGGACAATTTGTTACTTGTTTCTAATAAAAACTCCAATGCAATGAAAAAAATAAGAACAGATTCTCATTAGAAAATAAATATGCAATAACTTGTATGTAGTATGTACCATATCTCTGACTTCAAATATTGGTCATGTAAGAAACAGATCAATAAGGCAAAAGCTCTTTTGAATTTAGCAAGAAGGTCAGTTACACTTATCCTCTAAGAGCACATTAATGAGCATCCCAAAACGTTATCTATCATTCCCCAAATGTAAGATTGATTCAATTTTAACCTCTGATGGTGGAAACCATGTACCAGTCTCAGAATAAGTTTGTCAAACTGCAGCACAATAGTAGATGTCATCCCATGCCTAACCCAAATAACAAAAACCCCTCTTACAAATCAACAACTTCACATTGAGCAATTAATCATATTGCAATAGCTATGGCCAATGACATGTCTCTCAAAGGTTACAAATTGTCTACATGAAGTAAGAAATGAAAGAGATGCATTTATTTCTGCCCACTACTGCAATACTTGAACGACAGAGCTTTCACATGCTGTAATTGGAACACAACTCCTTCGATACGTATCTGATTTTCTCTCTTGAATATTATCAGAGCCAGACAGATTACTCATTTACAAAATTGTCCATCCATTGTTGATATTTTGATGATGACAAATATGATGAAACTCGGCCGTTTCATATCAAACTCGGTCCGTTTCGGCCGAGTCATTGCTGACTCGGCCTTCCGAACCGGGTTATGCACCGTTTTCATGCGGAGGCTATCGAAACGGACCAACTCGGCCAAGTCAATGTTGACTCGATCGTTTCTTAAAACACTGCTCCATCTACACCCTTAAGAGTCAAGTGGTAGAACACCTGCATCCCAAGACTTGAGCAAGATCGACTTACTTAGCTAGGTAAGGATCACAACCTATCTCAAGTCACCTCAACCCATTGGCCAGATGAGGAGGACCAATCCCAACAAGCCCAGCTTGTGGGTAGGATGTGTTAATTTTAGGTATGTTCTATGCTTAGAGCAATTTATTTCAATTTTCACAATTAGCTCAATATCTTTTCCAGATTAGCAATCACATCGGCATTAAAGTAAATTGCAGATAGAACATAAACATAAATCACAGAAGACAAGCCAAGACAAGAGAACACAAGATGTGGCACTAGCCAAGGACAAACCCCAATGTGGGGAAACCCTTGATCAATTCTTCTTATATGTTCTTCAATAGTTCGACACAGAGAGAGAGAGAGAGAGAGTACATTTACAACATAAGTCAACACTTGGACTTTCTAGATAAGAGAATAGATCATCTCTACATGAGATCAGTTGAAGACATGCTACTTCAACTAATTCTCCAAGGTGACTCCTTCACCTATCATTATGTTGCATCTCGTCAGCATGCTGAACCTCACCGTGTTGCACCATGCTGCACCCGTCATCACATTGTTGGACCTCATGACCATGTTGTACACATCATACTATTGCACCTTATGCTGCCATTATTGTCCAACTGTTATTGACATTTCCATTCCATGTTTGCCACACTGTTGTCCCATTTGCTTGCTCCATCAAGCTTCATTGTTGTCCCAGGTACCATTGCTACACTTTGTTGCACCATGTACTAGCTCTCCCATTTAGACATTTTGTACCTTGCTGCTCCATGTACTAGATGTCCCATCTAGACATGTTGTACCTTGTTGCTCCAAGTACTAGCTATCCCATCTAGACATGCTGTACCTTGCTACTCCATGCACTAGATGTCCCATCTAGACATGTTGTACCTTGCTACTCCATGTATTGTTTCATGTATTTGTTGTCCATGTATTGCATCATGTACAGCTATATTGTTGTCCCATTGTAACACCTACAGCACACATAGATTTCCATGTTGTCACCTACAACGCACATAGATTTCCATGTTGTCACCTACAACACACATAGATTTCCATGATGTCATCTACAACACACATAGAGTCCTTCTTACATGGCTAGGTCTCCTTTTCTAGCTGCGTATAGGTCTCCTCAATTGCTATGAATCTGGCCTCTCTTTACTGCGGAGTTAGGCCTCCTCTAACTGCGGATTTAGGCCTTCTTTAACTGCGGCCAAACCTCTACTTTAACTGCTGCTAGAGCTCTCCTCCATCTGCAGCTGAGTCTCCTTTCCACCTGCAGCTAGGGCTTTTATCATGACTGCAGCTAGGGCTAGTTTGTGGCTCCATTTAGATCTACGGCTAGGGCTAGGTCTCTTCTTTAGGACAGCAAGTTAGGTCTCTTCTAGACCAGTGTTGAGGAATGTTTAGAACTTCTCCTTGCTACGCTATAGTAGTCTCCTCCATGACTGCGTTAAGTTTGATTAGGGCTTCTTCATTAGGGTAGCGTAGACCCTAGGGCACTCCCTCTAGATAGCGTAGAACCTTTCTCCATTAGGGCAGCGTTATCCCTTAGGATCTCTCCTCTTACTAAAACCCAAAGACAAGTAGAGAGCAAGAGATCCCAAGTGAGTGTGTCCAAATGACTTTCAAGGCACCTCTATTTATACTAAAATGTTGAGCACATGTGGGGTTTATTTGGTTGCTGGCCGACCTTTACGAATTGTCCCATTACATAAACAAATTCATATCTCCATAAATACTTATCGAAATCGGATGATCTTTAGATCAATCCTACACCTCTCAATGAGAGGGATCCAAGAAAAATATCAACTGCCATTAATAAGATGACCCACATGGAGTTTAGCCTTAGTTGCCAATTTTAACACTCCCTCTCAACTAGGGAGAACTCCATCCACTGATCCATATGTCCGATTGTACTATCTCTGCCATCAGTGCCCTACGCTGCTCTGCTCTGCTGAGCTCTGCTTTGCTGAGCTCTGGTCTACTCTACTGAACCATGAAGAAGAAGAATTGATCGAGAATGTCTCATGCCATTCTCTATAAACCCGAAGTCAGTTTTATTGATCCCAGATCAATATCACAAGAGAGTGTGTCAAACCACCCATACTGATCCCAGATCAATGGAGGTCATCCTAGCATAGGGAGTACAGTAGATACAACGATGCGTCCATCGATAGTACTACTATGGTCCCCAACCCCATTTCCCTACTCATTGATCAGATGAGAGGTACTTCCCATGAGTCCCAGACTGCATGGGTAGGATACCTTGACAGGAGAACTAATCATTCTGTCCCTAAGTCACCTCGGGGTATCACAAGAGAAGGTTGAGCCATTCACCCTGTACACAGCGCACCATTAAGGGAGGGTGAGTCGCCTTATGGTCGTGTTTTGCTCCAGTAAATACCCCAAGCCCCCTCCAGAGCTCCCCGAGCTTAATGCATGTAACATGCAAGACCCTTATAAGAAGGTCTGTCAATGACTCCAAGTCGTTTGGGAAAGTCACAGATTTGACCTTTCCCCGGGGCTTAGACCGAATGTCTGCGACCTGTAGATCAGTCTCAATGCGATGGAGCCTCCTCGCTCATCGACTTACCATATCCCTGATCATAATGAAAAGGCATATTAAAGGGAAGAATCTACATTTAGAAAATCTATGGCAACTTCAATAAAGATAGAAAATAAGCTAGAAGGGGCCACCAACTATAGAGCATGGAAAAAGAGGATGGAACTCATCCTTGCAAAACACAAAGTATTGGATTTTGTTCAAGGAAAGGTGAAGGAACCCACAGATGATGTAGGAAAAGAAAAATACAAGGAAACAGATATCTTGGCTACGAATCTAATTGTAGATGGAATGAAGGGAAATTTAATTCCCTATATATCCAATATAGAAACTGCAAAAGGGATGTATGAAGCTCTCTCTAAATTATTCACTATCAAGAACATTGGACAAGTTGTTAGTCTCAAGAATGAACTAAGAACAATGAAGATGACATTTGTATCTTCATATTTTGTAAGGATCTCCCAAATAAGAGATGAGCTCCACGCTATTGATGAAATCATACCAGATAAAGAACTTGTGATTGCTGCTCTACTAGGTCTGTCAAAATCATGGAGCTCCTTCGCATCAGGCATTAGCAGTTGGAAAGAGACACCATCATTTGAAGAAATGTGGAATGCATGCAGTCAAGAAGAAGCCTGCATCTTATTAGAAAGTAATAAGAAGAAAGAAGATAAGGAAAACACTTCAAATGCATATTCTGCTCACTACAAGAAAAAGGGAGGAAATAAGAAGTTTAAAGGGCCTAAGGAATAGATTGACCTATCTAAAGTAGAATGTTATCATTGTCATAAGATGGGACATTATAAGAATCAATGTCCTGAAAATCTAGGAACAAGAACAAGAAAAGAGAAAGGGAACATGCAATAGTTGTTGAAGAAGCTCCAGCTAAGAACAACAAGACTGAAGAATCTGAAGTCTTTAGGGAACATGCAATAGTTGTTGAAGAAGCTCCACCTAAGAACAACAAGACTGAAGAATCTGAAGTCTTTTAACTTATACTATTAAGTCTTTCCTTGCATCTCCTTCTAGATTACTGTTTTATTTTTTGTAAAGTTTTATTTTATGTTTTGATTTCTAGAGTTCATAAATCTAATATGTCTTGTTAGAAATTCTTGAATTGTTTTTTATAAGTTGTGGGTATCCCTCAGAAAGATTGGATTAAGAGAGAGCCTTCACCATTTTATCAAAAGATAAGTATAGTGTTCTTTGTTTCCTCTTTTATGTTTGATTTCTTCCTCATATCAAAATTTACTTGTATTGCATACTCATAATCCTTTCTTTGTATTTTCCTTGATAACGAAAGGTTATGGAGGAAACTTCAAATGAAAAGCTTGAATCATGAAAGAAGCTTTGTTGCAAAGGAATCCCTTTAGAGAAAATGATGTCCTACAAGGTTTATTAAAGAACAACTCAAGGTATGTCTTAGAGTACAACTTTTGTTGCAAAATCTTCTTTATATAAAAAATGTGATCATTCTTCATTTAAAACTTGCTTTGTATTACTAACTCTCTTATGTCTAGGGTTTTGAATATTAAAGATTCTTGTTACAGTGATTAATCTTTAGATTGAATCTACCCTTATCATATTATCTCTTGTTGTTTGGTCATTTTGGTGAAACCCTAACCTTTCGGGTTCACTGTAAAACCCTAGCGTTTCAATGCTTAGGGTATGCTAATGATGAAGGGTTTGTTGATAAAGTTTAGATCTCATAATAAAATCCTACTCTTTTGATGTCTAGGGTTTTGGTAATGTTATGGTAAGACCCTAGCCCTTTTAGGGTTTGGTGAATTCGGGTTTATGACAAAAACCTTACGATAGTCAATCCTAAGAATGAAAACTTGGGTGTGTGTGCTTCCGTATAATTGAAACCCTAACCTGGTCAAAAGTTGTTGTATATCTAATTTTGGAGTGTGATGTTTGCATCTAGGGGTTACGATAAAACCTAAGTAAGATACTGATATAAGAAAAATATTAACGAAACCCTAGATATGGAATGCTAGTATTCTATCTTGACTATTGATATTCATGATTTAGTTTTATTAATGAAATCTAGGGTATGTAACAAAACCTTGTAAAAATTTCTGTTTAAGAAATTTTCCCACCTCGGTTTTTAATTTCTCCTTATTTCTCCCATATAGTTAAATGCACTTTCCCATAACCATACATTTAACAAGCTGAAAAATACATTTTTTTTCTGAAAACACAAATTCTGAAAATTTTACAAAATGCTGGAAATTGCAGAAATAAAAATGAGCAGTAATAAATAGCCATTAAAACACATTTAAACACAGAGATTTTTGGTCAATGTGACCTTGGAAAAACCCCCTACAACTCTTGGGGAAAACCAGTTTGAGAGCTCTTCTTTATTTCTGGAAAATACCTTTTACAGTGAGAAAATTTTCAGCAAAAATTACAGCAAAACAAATTTTTCCAGCAAGCAAACTTCTCTGTTTTCAGCCTTACAGACAATCTGGAAATTTGTTGTACGCGCGGTACGGACCGTACGAATATACGGACCATGCGGGCTATACGGACAGACCTCGGTTTCCATGTAGAAATTCGTCTCCTTGAAATTCGTGCCCAAAAATCAGTTTTTCTCTATTTTCTCAGCAAAAATCAGCTTTTTATGCTTGTTCTTTCAACTGTACGGATTTGTTGAAGAGCTGCCTTGGAATATGTGCCAAGCTGCTGCCTCCTTCTCCTTCCTATCCAGAAATCTTCCTTGCTCTCTTTCTCTCCTTCTCCCAATCTGCTCATGAAAGAATGAATGATCTTTTCCTCCTTTTCCTCCCTTAACCTAACCCAAACTAAATGACTTTTGGGTGATCCCTAAATCCAATGGCTAAGATAGATTTAGATCAATGGCTGAGATTAAATGCACATTAAATCTCACTTTCTATTTTTTAATTCACCCCACTTTAATAAAGACCCACTTAGTCATTTATTTCCAAAGTCACTTTTCCTTTCTAATTTTTCATTGACTTTATAAAAGTCACTTTAAAATTAGACTTAGTAACTTTATCACTTAAAGTCACTTTTAAATTAGATTTTAACTTTATAAAAATTATAAAGTCACTTTAGGAGAAAAATTAAAATCTTTTGGACACTTTTCCCTAGGCCAAAGATCAAAGCCTTGGGAACCACTTGTCCTCCGGTACCAAATTTCAACAAACCATAGTAGAGATTGATATTCTAGGCATGATAATGAAACCCTAGAAGTATAATTAGAATTCTAACTTGATTAGTGATACGATTTTGTTTTGATGATGAAATCTAGGGTTTGTGATGGAAACCTAGTACATGTTGCAAAAAGTCTAATGGATGTAACTCTTGATTGATTATAAAACTTAACTAGGTTTATGTCTTGAATGTCTAAAATCTGATTTATTATGCTCTCATTATAATGACATGCTTGACTTCATGCTCTTGTACATATATATTTGTGTTTGGTTGTACTTGTTGAAGGTTTGCAGGTACGTAGTCTTTAAGATGATGAATATGCTTACCTCATATTTGATGATAATTTGATGATGTTGAGCATGATGGAAAGAGTGAGCATTAAAGTTCAATAGATGATCTTCTTAAGGAATGATGAAGTCTCTAATGAATTGTTGATGCAAAAGAAAGATGTTGTGTGACTGGAAGAATAAGATAGTTGATGGACTTGTCCCCTAGTTACTTGGATAAAGGAAAATGTATATCTCCCTAATTGAGAGAGAGCTTGAAGATAAGTGAATGACATGATGAAAAAGGGCATGAGGATGTTTGAGATCAAAGAATAGTTGAAGCACCACTGATGGTTTTTCGTGATTGATAAAGTTGTGAACAAGACTTGAATATTTTTGGAAGAAGTGTTGAGGCTGAGTTGGGCGTTGCTGAAAAAGTTAAAAAAGAAAGCTTCCAACAAAAATGTGTTTGGATAATGTGACGATGACCTAAGCAACATCAGTATTTTTGAAGATCCCATAGGCTTGTGTTAACTTGTATATATATTTGAAAGTTTGTTGTTAATTGGGATTGTGATTTTACAAGTTAATCTCTCTGTAGAAGGGTTGAACATTTTGAAGCATGCTAGAACTGATGGACATATCTCATTTAGGTTATAGGGAGAGATGAAGCTTCTTGGGGAGACAAGGCGCTTGGGAGGACATACGGTCGGCCTGTGATGATCCCTAGATCCCAAAATGGGTAGGGTGGTGTTAGTCTTGGAGCTTCGACCTTGGATACACACCTAAATCCCTGGGTTGGTGTTAGAGCTAAAGCTTGATGGTACCTAAAGTGGCTAAAGCTTGGAACACACCTTAGTCCCACCTAAGTTAGATACCTTGGTTAAGTATCTAATCTGTAGCATTGCGTGTGCTGTGACACTTCATAGAGTACATCATTTTGAGATCTTCCATGTATATATATATATATATATATATATATATATGAATACCTCCCTAGTTAAGAAGAAGTGTTGAAGAATGTAACTGGTGTTGGTCTTCATAATTGTATTTGGGTCATAATGAAATGTATTTGTCAAAAGAAAGAAAAAGGAATTTTAAAAATAAATTGACTTATTAAAGCATGGGTTTCACGCTTGGGTCAATGGTTAATAGGTCAAAGCCTTTGTTGTAAGCTTCTAGGGTTTGTGTCATGAGTCCTAGTCATTGTCTTCATGTAATAGACCCTTCTTGGGCTTTATCTATCAAGAGAAAATAATTTTGATGTATATTGAGTCAATTAGGTCTCCACCAAGTCGGCATCAAAGAAGACAAGTCAGCCTCATTAGGGGAATTTGACCACCCAGAAAGACTATATAAAGGCAACAACTCGACCTCATTTGGAGAATAAGTAAGTTCGATCTGCAGTAGCTGGAAGAGAAAAAGAAGAGCAATTTACTTAAGAAGGAATAGAAAACCATAGTGAAGGAGGAGACATTGTCAACTTAAAGAAGTCAAATTTTCTCTCTCTATTGTCACACGTGCAAAGTTTCTAGGTTGCAAGAGGACCGAAAATTTCAAAATTGTTGGGGGGTCAAAAATCTAGGAGCTAGAGGATCAAAATTTGTATAGTTGTTGGGTTGAAGTTGTTTGACTTGAAGAAGACTATTGAGGTTTGATAATAATCCTAGAAGGCTGACTTGGTGGAGTGAGGAAGGTATTTTGGTTTGGTCTAAGGTCTTGGTCTGTCTCAATTTCATTTGAATCTATTAGTGGAAGAATTTCACTGGGTTTTCGCCAGCATTGGGGTTTTAGCCCTGCCTAAGTGTCTATATCTGGTGTCATTGATCTTCATGTTTTGATTTGATGATTACTTGATGAAAAGATAAACTAAGAACATAAAGAAAGTTAATAAGAATACAAGAATATCACAAGTAATTGTCAACATAAGAAAATGTTTCTGCCTTTCTGATTTTCTAACACAGTCTTCAAGAGCTAACACTCCATGAAGAGGATTTAATGGAATAAGGGGGGATGACTAGGGCATCCACTTTTAAAACCCTAGCTATTTTGATTCAAAGTTTCCTTAAGACTTCAAAGAGAATAATTTTGCATGCAATAATGGAGCAAGATTTCAACAAAAATTTAGCATTTAGTCATGGCATAAATAGAAACCCAACTTCACACATACAATATGCAAAATGTCAAAGATAAAGCATCAGACTTACAAAATTATCTAAAGAAGCACTTCTTTCAGTCCCAAAAAACATCTCCATGCAAAATAATATCTCCACAAAAATTGGCACCATAGAAAAGTCACATCTTGCCCAAGTAGTGAAAAAGAGATTAATTCGCACTCGTTTTGCACAGAACAGTGATCAAATCTGTGATGATGAAATGAAATAAGGAGGAACCTATATCTATATGACACTTATCCCCCTTATTTTTACAATAATACAAGTAAAATCCCTAATTACAAGTTTACTTTGAGTGTTCAACAAGTGTGAGGTTACAAGCCAACCTCATAGCTCAAAAACATAACAAATAATGCAAAAAATGCCCACACATATGGGAGAAAGCCCCCCCCTCCACCATGAAATCATCCTCTAAAGCAACTCAAAATGCCATATGCAAATGACAAATGAGCTAATGAGTTCTCCATACTCCAAAAAGCAGCTCTATGTCAATGGGTATACCTCCATACCAAATGTCATCACCAAAATGCCCTATATCACCTTCTAAAGGGCAAAAGGGGCAACATGGCACCAATCTACTAGAGCGTTGGGGTCAAATAGTGATGTGCAGCCCTCCTTCATCATCTCAAGGATAACCATCAACATTTGGGCCCTAGAACAAGCGTCGTCCATCAAATGGTGTCAAGGCCAGCCTGATGGCATCTTGGACCCATCTGGGTGTTGAAAAGTGTAACTAGGTTTGGTCTTCATAATGACATGTAATTATGATTTTATGTAATGAGACGTATAGAAAAGAAATAAAATTATTGTATTGTTTACTTCATGGATTTCATGAGCAAGAGATTTTATTTTTGAGTCAGGACTCCCATTGAGAGTCTTTAGGAATTGTTTGTCATCTAGTCATAAAATATTACATTCATTGTCTGTGAAGTTATGTTACACTTTGTAAAAGGTCAAACTTGTCTATGTAAAGTATCCTCCAAGACCTTGTCACTTATCCTCTTCAAGTCGGCCTACAACGATGGAAGAACTTGCTAGAAGAAGTTGGCCTAACCACTAGTGATCATGTCGGCCTAAAGGACATGCGTTGAGGTGTATATATAGCCACACTCAGCCTCACTTACAGGAAAGTAACTCGACAAGCATTTGGTGAAGAAGAAGTACGAAGAAGAGGCCACAAAGAAGAAGTGATAAGAAGGTTTATTTTGGGCAAGCGAAGGAGAGTTTGTTCTGGGCAATCGAAGGAAAGTTTCCTATGGGCAAGCGAAGAAGATTTTCTTTTGGGCATAGCGAAGGAGAATTTTCTTCTGGGGTTAGCGAAGGAGAGTTTCTTCTGGGGTCAGCGAAGGAAGGATTCTTCTAGGATACTTGTTATGGGTGACCGAGCTAGAGATCAAGATCATAGAGATGGAGATTCTCTAGAAGCAGAGAAGAAGCAGTGTGAAAGATAGAGACAGAGTTTCTCTAGAAGGAGCTGAAAAGAGCAATTCGAGATCAAGAAGAAAGTTGAGAAAGGGAAGAGGCAAAGCATCAAGGTTAGTGACAAGGTTCTTGGAAGAATACTAGAGTCAAGGGAGGTTCTTGGAAGAATACTAGAGTCAAGGGTCTTTGTCATGGTCTTGGTACCCATCAATTGAAGATCTAGAAGAAGAATTTTGATCGAGTTTTCCTCCCAAGAGGTGAGAGGTTTTGGCCCTGGCTAACAAGCCTACATACCGTGTCACTTGTCTTTTATTGTGCATATTGGTAATTGTCTTGATGAAAAGAACACAATAATAACATAACGAAGAAAAGACTATAAGCTAAGAAATAAAAGTATATCACAAGCAATTATTAAGCAGGGAAATCTTTTAACTATCCATGCCCTAGATTTCTTAACATGGAATCAGAGCTAAGGTGTTGAAGTCAAGAAGGGGCATTCAAGCAAGTAGACACACGAGAATCAAGCTTCAAAGAAGGATCAAAGCAAGTCAAAGAACACCAAGCAAGATCTTCATCATACCAAAACCCTAGATCGAAGAAATATACTCTAACAAGAGTCTTGAAATTATCTTCAAGAAGAAAGACTGAAACCCGAGAAGCACTTCTAAGATCATCACTCAGACATCATCAAAGGAATGGAAGCTCTTCAAAACTAAGGAAGGCTAGATCGAAAGGCAATCTTCTCTTTATTGATGCAAGGATCTCATTAGGAAGAAGATCATCCTAAAGAAAGCAATCTTCCCTCGTCGAAGTAAGAACCTTCTTATTTGAAGCAACAAGTTTGTCATCATTATCAAGTTGAAGATTCTATCTTCACAAGTACCTTTTTCTTTATATTAACATGTTTCAAGGAGAACCATAAGCTGGTTGGGATATCAAACTTCCTTGTATGGAAAAGAAGGATAGACATAGTCCTGGAAGTAAATGAAGTTTTTGATCATGTCCATGGAAAGGTCTCCAAGCCATCCGAAGAACCAACATTATCTTAATACATGGAAAGGGATATAAAGGTTCAAACGATTCTTAAGGAATCTATCAAAAATCCTCTCATTTCCTATGTAGCCAAGCTGGAGACATCTAAAGAGATATATGATGAGCTGGTAGAACTTTTCTTTGAAATCACGATAAAAAAGACCATATCACTTAGATCTTATCTATATAAATTGAAGGTGTCAAAGGATAAAGGGATATCTTCATGCCTTTCAAAAGCATCTCAAATAAAAGGT
Source organism: Pinus taeda (assembly GCA_000404065.3). Classification (NCBI taxonomy): domain Eukaryota; kingdom Viridiplantae; phylum Streptophyta; class Pinopsida; order Pinales; family Pinaceae; genus Pinus; species Pinus taeda. Next base: position 364,499 of record APFE031571573.1, read on the forward strand.
CAATTGTGAGATCTAGGAGAGATGGTATCTGATAAAGAAATGATCTCCGTTATTCTAAATGCATTGACTAATGAACAAGGTAACCTCATATCTATTAAAGAAGAGGAAGTTATCCCATTCATCAAATTATGGTCTCTATGCAAGGCAGAAGAAGACAGGTTGAAGAAAGAAAGTGACAAAAGATCGGATAAAAGGGATCAATTATTGACAAAAAGAAAAGGGAAATATGGAAAGTTTGGTCCTCAAAAGAAAAGGAAGAACATGGCTAAGGTAAGATGCTATGGATACGAGGAACTTAGGCACTATAGAAGAGATTGTCCTAAACATAAGAAGGACAAGAGAGATAGGGAAGAAGCCCATATTACTGAGGAAGTGAAAGAACCTAAGGCAAATAAGCTTAAGAAGGAAGAAGTAAAAGATCTCTACTATGACTCAGATGATTTTCTTCACTAGAAGGTACTTTCCACTTGTAATTTATAAATAGGAAGCAGTGTAAATAAGATAGGATGCATCATACTAGAAAATAGCATCGTGATAGAAGCATTATAAGGAAGAGCTCTTGACATGGGAAGCAAAAAGAATGTCTGGAATAAATTCTAAAGAATAAGAGCTCTTGGAAACCTCATTGAAATCTCAAATAATACTTATAGAAAGAAGTAGAGGTCATCATCGGCTGGGATCATCATACAATATTCAGTAAGGAAACATATGTTGGGTGAGGATATGAAAGATCCTCAAGTTTCTCCGATGGAATCCTTATCAGAGGATTCACAGATCTAGAAAGAAAGCAAGTGTTTCATCAGGAATTCCAACTCATGGGATTCAAGGGATGATGGTATGATGACATAATAGTGAAGCAGGATAAAACTCGTTCATTCAAAGGAAGTTGCTACAGGAAGTTTGGGTGACCCAAAGGAAAGGTGAGGTATGTATGCACACATAGATTATTAAGAAATTCATGCCATATGGTTGCAGATAATATGGATCACTAGTTCCATCTTAGGAAACATGATCAAAGAAAAAGGGGATCTCCTCCTCCGAAAGATTACAGAAAAGCATAAGTCACACTAGATGAAATCAACATGATATGTTCTCATATGAATCATGAGGAAGTTGACTACTATTAAGAAACTTTGATTAGAATCTCCTGGGAATGAAGTGTGTGAAAAGAAACAAAGAGATCGTAAGATATGCAACAAAGGAAGAAGGCATTCAACATTTGAGACCAAGAAGAGTTGACTGGAATATCTACAAGAAAGATATGAAGGCTCTGATGAGAGTCGGAAAAAGATGGAGACCCTTGACAATGGATATCTTTGGGAGACGTGTCAACATGCATGCAGGACGCTGATACCTACAGGAAGATGTCATGATAAGAGACCATCACAAAGGTAATTTTGATTTAAGTGTTCATTTTGTATTTTTGAATTAATATCTGGATGGGCTTATGTAGGACTGCCAAAGGAAGATTTGTGGATGACTTCCAGGAAGACCATATAGAAGGATGTAAAGCTAAGTTGCACGAACCAAGGAAACGGGAAGTGATACGAAACGCGACCTCCCCAAATTTTGGAAACGGGGAAACGCAAATATATATATATATACATGTATATACATTAAAAATATTTAAAAATTATTATATATATGTGCAATCATAAAGCATTAATGATACATTATAATTTATTACATTTAAACATTAAGATTAAATTTACATCACATTTACTCATGAGTCATGAATGATCACATAATGAAAATAAAAATATAGGAAAATCCAAAAGCAACCTTTAAAGTTTATTATATATCCAAGGGAAAAATCTCAAAATCAGCCTTTATTTATATTAGTATATGAGGCTGCAAGTACAATAAAGACTATAAGGTTGCAAGAACTATAGAGACAAAAGACTAATCCTCATCATAACAATCCTCATCAAAAATATAAGCAGCACAATGCTCAACAGTGGATGGTGGTGCTGAAGAAGATGATGCACCAATTCCACTTCCAGACTCGGCCTCAATATTCAGGGCAGCAAGAGAGAGCTCCAAATTAGGATTTTCTGCATCCACATCCCATTCTTTAGAAAGACCATTGTTGTATTTTGGACCCCTACGAGATGCAAGGCGAAGGTTGGAGTGCACATAAACAAGATCCTCTGCTTTCTGTGAGCCCAACCTATTGCGCTTCTGTTGTAGCTGAGCCAGAAAAGAGAAGAGAAATATGGCTATAGCTGAGCCAAATCTGTTGCTGCTGAAATCTCTTTCTCTTGCTGCTGAAATCTCTTTCTCCTGCTACTGAAATCTACTTTGCTCATTGCTCAAAACACCCTAAGCTGAAACAACTGCCAGTCTCCAAGAGAAACGACTTGTTGAATAGTGTGATGAGAGAATGAGACAAACTTCTCTTTTATAAGTTTAGACAGGCTTCTAGAACCCACTAGATAACCTAAAAACAATTAGAAAACAAATTAAAAAAAACACAAGAATTTTTGGAAACGTGGGCTGTACGGCTGTGAAACGCGTTTCCAGCCGTACTGGCCACGTTTCCATTTCGGGAAACGTGGTAGTACGGCCGGAAACGCGTTTCACGGCCGTACCAAACGCGTTTCCGTGTTTCGTCCCAGTTTCCAGCGGGAAACAGACCTCCCCCCCACGTTTCCTGCAACATAGATGTAAAGTCCTTCCGAAAATATGGCATAAAGAAAGTAGCATGACATGAAGCAAAGCCAAATGGAAAAACTGATGAATCACTTTTTGAGGAAAGGAATGAGTACATGACTAACTCATGAGCGAAAGTGATGGATGGTCTGTGCCCTATGAAGAAGTCCCAAAAAATGAAGACTCCATAACGAAGAATAAATTCATGACATCAAAGGAAAGAGCTCTTCAAGCAGTTGGTTGTTCCATGATCTCCACATGAGGAGTTGTTGTAGGTCCCTAGTTAACAGGGAAATTGAAGAAAAAAAAGTTTCTTACATAGAAGGAACTTGGAAATTCGTAAGCCAAGAGGGAGATTAGGTACATTCCTTTTGTAGGAATGAGTACATTCCTTTATTGGTATATGTACTCCCTATCTGAGAGGGAGAGATAGACACATCATTCTAGCCTTCATCTGGGAAGACAAAATGGAGGATTAGGTAATTATTTGGCATCTAATACTCTTTGAGGATGAGATGGGGCATCCAATAGAAGAGTAGTCGTGGAGAACCGATATTCTTTGAGGGTTGGACTGTCCAAGATAAGAATAGCCCTCATGGAACACACCCAAAGTACCCAGGTAGCGGATGTTCCAAGAGAGACAATGATGAGAGTGTTGTCTATAAATCATTGGTCTCACCATCATTGAGCTCAAATCTTGTGGAGAGTTGGAGTTGTTAGTCAAGGCCTTGATATGTGACAATGTTGGTTGATAGGATGCCATACAAATGAGTTATTAATCAAAATTCTTCTTATGAGAAATTCTTCAGATTGGGAATGACCAAGTGCCATTATGAATACCTCCCTAGTTAAGAGGGAGTGTTGAAAAATGTAACTAGGTTTGGTCTTCATAATGATATGTAATTATGATTTTATGTAATGAGATGTAAAGAAAAAAATAAAATTATTATATTGTTTGCTTCATGGGTTTCATGAGCAAAAGATTTTATTTTTGAGTGAAGACTCCCAGTGACAGCCTTTAGGAATTATTTGTCATCTAGTCATAAAATATTAGAGTCATTGTCATATAATGAAGTCATGTTACACTTCATAAAAGGTCAAACTTGTCTATGTAAAGTATCCTCCAAGAGCTTGTCACTTATCCTCTTCAAGTTGTCCTACAACGATGGAATAACTTGCTAGAAGTCGGCCTAACCACTAGTGATCATGTCGGCCTAAAGGACATGTGTTGAGGTGTATATAGAGCCACACTCTTCTTCACTTAGAGGCAAGTAACACGACAAGCATTCGATGAAGAAGAGGCCACAAAGAAGATGTGTGAAGAAGTGATAAGAAGGTTTATTTTGGGCAAGCAAAGGAGAGTTTATTCTGGGCAATCGAAGGAGAGTTTCTTCTGGGCAAACGAAGAAGATTCTCTTCTGGGTATAGCGAATGAGAATTTTCTTCTTGGGTTAGCGAAGGAGAGTTTATTCTGGGGTCAACGAAGGAAGGATTCTTCTAGGATACTTGTTCTGGGTGACCGAGCTATAGATCAAGATCATAGAGACCGAGATTCTCTAGGAGAAGCAGACAAGAAGCAGTTGAAGGATAGAGATCGAGATTCTCTAGGACAAGCAGAGAAGAAGCAGTTGAAGGATACAGACCAAGTTTCTCTAGAAGGAGTCGAGGAGAGCAGTTCGAGATCAAGAAGAGAGTCGAGAAAGGGAAGAGGCAAAGCATCAAGGTTAGTGACAAGGTTCTTGGGAGGATACTAGAGTCAAAGGTCTTTGTCATGGTCTTGGTACTCATCAATTGAAGATCTAGAAGAATAATTTTGATAGGGTTTTCCTCTCAAGAGGTGAGAGGTTTTGGCCCTAGCTGACAAGGCTACATACTATGTCACTTGTCTTTTATTGTGCAGATTGGTAATTGTCTTGATGAAAAGAACACAATAATAACATAACGAAGAAAAGACTAATAGCTAAAAAATAAAAGTATATCACAAGCAATTATCCAACAGAGAAATCTTTTAACTATCCATGCCCTAGATTTCTCAACACTCAGCACATCATTAATCTCTCCAAAACCAAGCTTCATGGGCTCAACATTTCAGCATCTAAGGGTACCTTGGAGTATCAAGTACCATGTGGAACCATCAAATAACCCAATCCTCTACTCTAGATGGGCATTACTAAATCAACAAGGTCATACCTACTCTTTGAAATTGGTAAAATGAGCTCTAGCATCCTATGGAATGGAGTGATAATCACCTCTCCAAAGGCCTCTATTGTTGTGATGACACCACTTGACAAAACCTTACTCAAAATCAAGTGAAATCACCTATCAGTAGGGACAATAACCATAAATGCATCATAGTGGACCATACCTAACACTTGGGGCATAGTAATACTAAACAGAAAGTTCACCTTCAAATGTCTAACTAGATCAAGTCTTGTAAACAAGTTACCTCCTTATGTTAAGGATGGTTAGATGGATAACCCTATAGCTATTTCCAACGCCCAGAGGGAAGTGCCAATTTCCTAATTAGCCCATCAATCCATCGCTGTGTGAAAATGATGGTCGCGGAGTAGGAGAAATTTTGGGGCAAGGTGCCAAAGCCATGTGACCAACTAATGGAAGTCCAACATCCTTAGTGTATAGATGTAAGGAGGGAGCAACCATGGAGGCATGAGTTAACCCTTTCTTCAACCTATTTTTTCCACCCCTCTAGTGTGCCTTTAACTTCTTTATGATTTCCTTTGATTTGGGTGCATATCTTGTTGATGTGTGTAGCTCAGGCAAGTACTTTTGCATAGGCCTAAGTGTCAGGGTATGCAGATGTTGCCCAAGATCTTATTAGCACACTTGCTCAAATGTGAGCAAGTTGCTAATGTAACTTGGCCTAAGTTTATAAACTTAGAAAAAGCACATAATTATTATGTTGGCTAATTGAGCTAAAGAAACTTAGGAAAAGTCAAGTAATTTACATTAGTATTTATGTTTTAATCTCAATCGTTGATCTCAAGTGAGGCAAGATCTAATCTCGTTTGTTAATCACTTTGGAGATTAGGGTTAGGATTAGGGATTTAGCTCAATGTACAGTTATAAAAGCAAGGCTAAGGAGATGGGAAAGACAAAATATAGCAGCACAAGATTGAGAGAAGCTTCTCAGCGTGATCTGAAAATGGGGCTCTTAAAGGCTTCTTGTGAACTTACAAGAACCTCTCCCACTTCCAAAGCTTAAATTATTCCCAAGTCTTTTTTATTAACCAAATGTGGAATTAATAATGCTTGAAAATAGGTGTATGCTTGTGTTTATTTTTTACTGTTTATGTGCTTTAAAATTCTGTTGCTTATGCTGATGTAACATACATATAATAGTAAACAATGCAGCCATAAAACAAACACATAAGACAACAATTTAATTAGGAGTTCACCCAAAACTCTTGGGCTACGTCTCTGCGAGCTCTAGTCAACACGACTAGGCTCTCTGGGATTATGGTATAATTCCTTTTACAAGCTCCTAGCTCAACCCCATTGGTTTAAACAGAACACAATGGGTTTAGACACCATTTTATCCCTGGATCTGAAGCTCTCAGCTTTATGGCTCTGCGCTCTCGCTCTGGCTCTCGGCTCTGGCTCTAGCTCTTTAGCTCTAGCTCTTGGCTCTGGCTCTTCGACACTGGCTCTTCGGCTCTGGCTTCTCTAAGCTCTCAGCAGTCTGCTTGATCTCCAAGCGACTGTCTTAGCAACTTTCTACTCTCTGGTTTTCCACTTGACCTCCAAGTGACTCCAAGGCTCCCTCAGCTGCCCTACACTTCAGCTTTTCGCTCTTCTGCCCTCTTTTGCTTCTACTTCTACCTTCAACTTTTGCTTGCTTTCCCCTCAATCATGCTCTTTGGCTCCTTTGAGGTACTTTTCCGGCTTTTCGGATACCCCAGTTGTTTCTCTATGTATCATCATCTCTTTGTGCCTCTGCGGCTTCCCTACTCCTTGTCAGTTCGATTGAGACCATCTGGCTCTGCGGCTCCATGGCTTCAAAATTCATCATTGCCCATAAAAACGCCTGCTTGCAGCGTGGCATGATGATCAGGAGCGGTTACAGAGGTTTCAGGGCCTTCTCATAAGCAAAAACCCAAAAATTGAGAAAATTCCATTACATAGAGAATGTCTACAAAATACACTATCAAGCGTAATTTTCAGACTTGAAATCCCATTCAATCGCCCCTAAAATCCCTATCAGGTCCGCCATTAGGCGTTATATCGCATTGCATTAACGTATTGGGCGAGATCCCAAATGCACGGGAAAACATTCAAAAACATGACAAATTCCTTTTTATCGAACTTCAAATTATATCGAAATCGCCCTAATATCGCATCGAGTCTGCCTTGGGTCGCTTTCACAAGCTCCACCATCAATCTGGGTGATCTCCGATCCAACAGTCAACATGCGGTTTCGAGTGGCTTAGGAATACGAAGGTTACCTGCCCGAAAAGGTGGTTTTCCTCTCTCCTCTGCCAGCCACGCATCGTTCATTGTATGGGATCGGGCGGAGCTGGCCCAATACCATTTACTGGCTAAGGAATGTAAAAATTTCTCATTTCCCACCCCGATTTTCAGTTTCACCTTATTTCTCCCATAGAGTTAAATGTCCTTTCCCATATCCATACATTCAACAACTGAAAAAAAATAAATAAATAAATAAAAGTAGAAGTAGAAGTAGAAAAATAAATAAATAAATAAATAAATAAAAATAATAAATAAAAATAAAATATAAATAAAATAAAAATAAATAAAAATAAAAAATAAAAATAAAATAAATAAATAAATAAAATTTGCTGAAAACACAAATTCTGGAAATTTTACAGAATGCTGGAAAATGCAGAAATAAAAATCAGCAAGTACAAACAACCATTTAACACATTTAAACACAGTGAGTTTTGGTCAAGGTGACCTTGGAAAAACCCCCTACAACTCTTGGGGAAAACCAATTCGAGAGCTCTTCTTTATTTCTGAAAATGCCTTTACAATGAGAAATATTCAGCAAAAATTCAGCAAGCAAACTTTACAACTTATCTCGTTTTCCATGCCCTGGAAAACTATTGTACGGACTGTACAGACTGCTGTATGGACCTCGATTTTTGTGAAAAAAAATCAGTTGTACAGCCCTCGATTTCTATGCAGAAAATCTGTTGTATGGCCCTCGATTTCTGTGCAAAAAATCTGTTGTACGGCCTTCGATTTTGTGCAGAAAATCTGTTGTAAGTCGTCCTAAAAATCATGCCCAAAAATCTGCCTTTTACAGTGTGCTCACTCAACTGTACAAATTTGCTAAACTGCTGCCTTAGAATGTGTGCCAAGCTGCTGTCTCCTTCTCCTCCCTGTCCAAAAATTTCCCTTGCTCTCTTGCTCTCCTTCTCTCAATCTACTCATGAAAGAATGAATGACCTTTTCCTCATTTTCCTCCTTTAATCTAACCCTAAGTGACTTTTGGGTGATCCCTAAATCCAATGGCTGAAATAGATTGAGATCAAGGATTGAGATTAAATGCTCATTAAAATCTCACTTTCTATTTTTTTTAATTCACCTCACTTTAATAAAGACCCACTTAGTCATTTATTTCCAAAGTCACTTTTCCTTTCTAATTTTACATTGACTTTATTAAAGTCACTTTAAAATTAGACTTTAGTAACTTTATCACTTAAAGTCACTTTTAAATTATATTTGACTTTATAAAAATTATAAAGTCACTTTAGGAAAAAAATTAAATCTTTTTGGACACTTTTCCCTAGGCCAAAGATCAAAACCTTAGGGAACCACCTGTCCTCCAGTACCAAAGTTCAACACTCCCTCTTACCGAAGGAGGTGTTCCTCACCACACCCATCTTGTCTCTGAAGTAGACATGCTTGCCCCGTGGTAAGGCTTTGGTAAGAATATCTGCAACCTGCTCATCAGTGGGAAATACTCAAGCTTCACAGCTCCCTTCTGAACAGTCTCTGATGAAATGATATTTGATCCCGATATGCTTTGACCTATCATGAAATACTGGATTCTTCGTGAGTTTAATGCAACTCTGATTATCACAGTAAATCACTGACCAAATAAGCCAAACAACATCTTGCGAAGCCAGATGGCCTCACAACTAGCTAGATTGGCTGCCATATACTCCACTTCCACTGAACTCAATGCCACTGACTGCTGCTTCCGGCTAAACCATGACACTACGGTCGAACCCAACCTAAAACAACACCCTGAAGTGCTCTTCCTATCAGAAGCACAACCTGCCCAATCAGAATCAGTATAACCTGCCAATCTCACTCCATCCCCCTGCTTGTAGTCCAGACCATAATCCATTGTCCCTTGCAAATACCGCAAAATGTGTTTTGCAGCCACCCAGTGAACCTTCCTAGGCTCACACATAAACTGACTCATCGTGTTGACTGCAAAACAGATATCTGGTCTAGTGTTGATCTAGTGTTGACCAAATACATCAAGGAACCAATCCGCTGCCTGTACAATGTGGGATCCACCAACTCGGAATCCGAAGCATGAAGCTTCTTCCAGTTGGTAATCATCGGTGTCGACATGGGTCTACAATCCTCCATGTGGAATCTGCTAAGGATGTCCACCATATACTTCCCCTGCCCCAGGAAGAAATGCCCCTCCTCCTGCCACACCTCCAAACCCAAAAAGTAATGCATCAAGCCGATGTCCTTCATCTCAAACTCCGCCACAAGATCTCTCTTGCAGTGCTCTATGAGTCTCTCTGCATGTGTAATGATCAAGTCATCCACATACAGCACCAGAATGAGAGGCTCCTCACCTATCACAATATAGTAAAGGTTCGAATCTGCCTCACTCTTTTTGAAACCCATCCCCTGCAAGTATGTATCTATCATAGATTACCAAGCTCTGGGAGCTTGCTTCAAGCCATAAAGAGCCTTCTTCAGTCTACACACATGGGACAACTTCCCATGCACCTCAAAGCCCTGTGGCTGCTCAATGTACACCTCCTCCTATATGAAGCCATTGAGAAATGCAGTCTTCACATCCATTTGGTGGATCTTCCAACCCATCTCTGTTGTTATCGATATAATGAAGCGGATCGAAGTATATCGAGCCACGGGAGCGAAGGTCTCCTCATAATCAACTCCCTCTACCTGGGAGAACCCTCTAGCCACAAACCTCGCTTTGAATTTCTCAATGCTATCATCTGTAGCATGCTTTACCTTGTAAAGCCATCTGGAAGTAACCACAGATTTGCCCTCAGGCCTTGGCACCACCTCCCAAACATCATTCTTCATGATAGAAGAATACTCCTCCTGCATGGCCTCTCTCCAGACCTGTTGGCTAGCTGCCTCCTCATAGCTAGAAGGCTCAGAGTCAAAGATGCTGGTAGCCATTGCCATATAGCTACAAAACCTCTCAGGTAGTCTACTCTCTCTGACTGGCCTCTTAGGCTAAGCAACAGATGTGGCATCTCTCAAGGTGTCCTAAAGCCACTTGGGCTTCCTCTTCCCTGAGCATGCTTCTCCCATAGGAGAATGAAACTCCTCCTCCTCATCACCATCAGTAGCCTGAACTCCTGACTGCCTGTCTGCTGTCCTCCTGCCAGAACCTAAACCTATAGAAGCTGAGGTACCGTGTGAGCTGTCCATCAGTGGACTCCCTAGTGAACTGCTCTATGAACTGCTCTGCATGCTACCCGGAGCACCACCCCTCTGGCTCGTCGAGCCACTGCTCACTGACGGACCTAGCATCACCATAGATGTACCTCCGAATCCTCCTGACCCCAGCCCACTGGATGCCTGCGACTGACTCAACTGTTGCTGAGGGTCTGGCTGATCCAGATACTCTAACTCCCGTGACCTCCTAAAGGCGTTGTCCTCCTCGAACTTCACATCCCGCCTGACAACAACTTTCCTCTATGTAGGAATGTAAATCCAAAAGGCCTTTGAGGTCTCACTGTAGCCCACAAAGATACCCTTCTCTGCGGTGGGCTATAGTTTGGTCCTCTTCTCCTTGGGTATGTAGGAGTATGTAATGCACCCAAAGATACGAAGATGACCAATATCAGGCTTCTTCCCAAAAAAAGCCTCCTCCGGAGTCATGTGCCCCAAGGCACGATGCGAACTCTTGTTCTGCAACTAAACAGTTGTGTTGCAGGCCTCTGCCCACAAGAACAATGGCAACCCCTGATCATGTAACAAGGCTTTGGCAGCCCCTACGATGGATCTGTTCTTCCTCTCCGCAACCCCGTTCTGCTGGGGGTTGTAAGGAAGAGTGAACTCCCTCCTAATGCCGGCCAATGCACAATAGTCAACAAACTCTCCAAGGGTGTACTCTCCCCCATTGTCTGACCTCAAGGACTTGATCGCCCGACCTGTCTGTGTCTCCACAAAAGCTCTAAACTCCTAAAATCGCTTGAAGACCTCACTCTTGGTCTTCAAGAAATAAATCCAGGTCCTCCTGGAGTGATCATCAATGAATAAAACATAGTACTCATATCCACTCGAGGAAACATGAGACATCCGACCACTCACATCGGAATGAATCAAATCAAGTATCCCAGTCGCTCTGCTGTCACTGCTGGGAAAAGGGGATTTGGCAAATTTGCCCATCGCACATCCTCTGCAAGTATCAAAGTGACCAGTACTGAAATTTGGCACCCCTGTAGTGATCTCCCGCAAGGTCCTCAAGACTCCATGATACATATGTCCCATCCTGCGGTGCCAAATCTCACACAGCTCAGAACTGCTAGCTTTGCTGTCGGTACTACTGCTCAATGCCAAAAGGGACTGAAATGCAAACTTGTACACCTTTGCATGGCGTACACTTATCACTCTAGCTGAATCAGCTGGAGTGCCCCTGGGATACATCAACACCTGTCCTCTCCTGAAGAGTACCTCATATCCTCTGTCCTCCAAAGTTGAGACGGATATGAGGTTCCTCCTCATCCCTGGCACATAAAGAACATTTGACACCTTCAAGGGAGGTTTGGACTCCCTCTGAAATGTCAGTGTCCCCACATCAACTGCTCTAACAACTCTGTCATCATCGAGTACTACCTCCATATCAGTGCCACTCTCTGAAAGCTCTGAGAAGTACTCACGGACTCCTGTCATGTGACGTGAAGCCCCACTGTCCACATACCAGATACCCGAAGATGCTCCGCTAATCTAGGGAAAAGCATGCTTTCTCTGAACCTGTGTGGCAGGTGATCCTGCACTAGAGAACTCACACGCAATGAACCCAAACTCCCAGTCAAAACGAACTGCAAAGTCCTCAACCTCTGTTGAAGTTGCCACGCTCTGGTTCTTCCCCTTCTTTTTCTTCTTCTCCGGACACACAACTGCATAGTGTCCCATCTTTTGACAATTCCAACACTTCACCTTGGAATAGTTCTTCTGTGTGTTACCCTGTTTACCTTTACCTTTGCCTTTGCCCCCACCATTTCTTGTGGAAGCCTGCTTCTTCCCTTTGCCTTTCTTGCCGCCTGCCAACAGTGCTACATCCTCATCCTGCTCAACTGGCTTGGCTGCTCCAAGCTGACCTTTCTTGATCTCTGTCTGAATGCAATCATCCCAAAACCTCTCCCATGTGGGAAGGGTCTCATGTGCATAAACCCCATCAGCAAAGTTCATCCATGAACGGGGGAGACCATTCTCTGCAATCCGCACCAACTCAGTGGGTGGAATGACCTCTCCAACTGCTGCCAACTCATCTCTCACATTAGTAATCTTTGTGAGATATCCAGCTACACTATCAGTACCCATCTTAATGGTCTTCAGCTTCTCCTTCAGAATCATTTTCCGGTTCTCATTGGTACTCTGGTAGAGATTGGACAATGCTGTCCACATCTCATGTGCATTTCTCTTTCCTCTCACATGAGGAATGCAATGGTCTTTGACTCCGTCTAGAATCAGTCTCTTACCCTTGTTGTTCTTTTTATTATAATCAACCAACTGAGTAGCGTCAGTAGGTACAACAACAGGGTTCTGTGTGGTATGCACTATGATGTCCTAGACTTCCGCCTCCTCAAAGATACTATGCATTCTCTCATTCCAAACGTTGTAATTGGAATGCCCATCCAACCTATCCTCCACCCTCAATCCCAATGACATCCTGCTGTCCTAAAACTGAAAAATAGCACTGTTGTAATAAAGATAAAACTACTGTTTGTGAAAAATCAGCTTGCTGGAATTTTCTGAGTGAAAAATCAACAGGTTGTAATTTTCCTCCTTGTTGTCCCAAACTGTACTTCAGCACTCAAGCTCTGATACCATGTAAAAATTTCTTATTTCCCACCCCGGTTTTCAGTTTCACCTTATTTCTCCAAAATAGTTAAATGCCCTTTCCCATATCCATACATTCAACAACTGGGAAATAAATTTTGATGAAAACACAAATTCTGGAAATATTATAGAATGCTGGAAAATGTAGAAATTAAAAAAAATCAGCACATACAAACAACCATTCAACACATTTAAACACAATGATTTTTGGTCAAGGTGACCTTGGAAAAACCCCCTACAACTCTTGGGGAAAACCAGTTCGAAAACTCCTTATTTCTGGAAAATGCTTTTTACAGTGAGAGAAATATTCAACAAAAAATCAACAAGCAAACTTTTACAACTTATCTCGTTTTCCGTGCCTCACAGCCAACTGGAAAAACTTGCAAACAGCAAAACAGAACAACAATAAATGCTGTACGGCCTCCTCGATTTTTGTGCCCAAGTTTTAGCCTTAAATGCTCTGTACGACTTGGATAGAAAAGCGTGCAAGCTGCCATAATACGCTGTACAGATTTCCTCGATTTCTGTGCAGAAATAAACCATCATTACAGCTGTACGGATTTGCCTCGATTTGCGTGCCAAGGTACAACCACTTGCTGTACAGATTTTTGCTCCTTGATTTCTGTGCACTTGCTGTATGGATTTCTAGAAAATCGTGCCCAAAATCTGCCTTTCATTGTGTGTTAACTCAGTGGTACGGACTTGCTGAAACGCTGTCTTGGAATGTGTGCCAAGCTGCTGCCTCCTTCTCCTCCCTGTCCAGAAATATCCCTTGCTCTCTTGCTCTCCTTTTCTCAATCTGCTCATGAAAGAATGAATGATCTTTTCTTCCTTTAATCTAACCCTAAGTGACTTTTGAGGAACCCCTAAATCCAATGGTTGAAATAGATTGAAATCTAGGGCTAAGATTAAATGCTCGTTTAAATTTCACTTTCTATTTTTTAATTCACTCCACTTTAATAAAGACCCACTTAGTCATTTATTTCCGAAGTCACTTTTCCTTTCTAATTTTACATTTACTTTATTAAAGTCACTTTAAAATTAGACTTTAGTAACTTTATCACTTAAAGTCACTTTTAAATTAGATTTGACTTTATAAAATTATAAAGTCACTTTAGGAGAAAAATCAAATTCTTTTGGACACTTTTCCCTAGGCCAAAGATCAAAGCCTTAGGGAACCACCTGCCTTCCGATACCAAATTTCAACAGCTCACTATCACACAAGCATCATCATGGTCGATCAACGATCAATCAAAAGTGTCGCGCTTGTTGCTCACACCGTTGGTCAGTCATGTTGAGCATGTGTGTCTAGATGGTTTGGGTTGTCTCATCGTCAAGTCATGTTGGTGTGCGTTTGTGAGATCACATGTGTATCTTTCGCTCATTCACACACTTGGTCAATTTTCTGAAGTTTTGACGACTAGACTCCCCTCTGACAACCGGACCATCACCCCGCCATAGGCTCGATCAACTGTCACCCAGAATAACGCAAAAGCACCAAGCAAGTCATTTCAAGATGCACTACCCGCAAACAATCAATCAGCTTCCAGCTGGTCAAACAGAGGATTTGAGACAACAACCACACCAGGACTCATTCCCCTCAAAAATTGCGTAGAGGCTGCAAACCTTGCCTGCTCCTCTGGCTAAGAAAATTACGCAGACAGGATGGACAGACACCCAGTGCTTGTCCCTGTCTTCCTTAGAAAATTGTGCAGTTTTTCTAGTCAGTCCTCCCGACAATCGACTGGGTGCTCATCTAGAAAATTGTGCAGTTTTCATGAACAGGCTCTCTGTTGCCCAGCAGTTTGCTTGACTCAGGAATCCCATTCACACTTTCTCAGTCTTGCATTATTCTTTCTGCAGTAGTTTAAATTTAGATTCTTAAGTCCCTGATTTGAACTTTTCTCTCCACTAGTATTCAATCCATTACTTTAGTCCAACACTCTGCAACTCTCATAGTTTCTGTCAAGCCAGGAGTAACTCCAGTTTGGCAGAAAACTGATTGATTTTTTATTCCATAGGTAACCCATTATTATATACAATAGGGAGTGATTGTTCAATTCATCTCTCGATGACTGTTCACCTTCCCAATTAATTTTATTTACATAAAATTCCCAATCATGAAGATTAGGTGTCAACATTCCCCCCCTTAATCTGAAGGGATGTTGGTGAGTCCAAGCATCATTCTAAATTGTTCAAGCTTTTCCTTTCCAAGTGCTTTGGTGAAGATGTCTGCAATTTTCTCATTTGTGGAACAATGACGGAGATGGATTGTTTTTGCCTCAACATGATGTCGAATCAAATGATATTTTGTATTGGTATGCTTTGTTCTATCATGGAATTTTGGGTTCTTGGCCAACTTTATTGCAGAGGTGTTGTCAACATGAGTGGATTTGATTGTACTTGTTTTACCTGCAAATCTTCAAGAATTTTCCTCAGCCACACAATTTCTTTTGTTGCTTCATCTGTTGCCACGTATTCTGCTTCTGTCGTGGAATCTGCTGGAACTAATTGTTTGCGTGATCTTCAGGAAACAACTCCTGATCCAAGACTCATAGCATATCCTGAAGTAGATACCCCAATTTCTTTGTCTCCATCGAAGTCTGAATCAGAGTATCCAATCAAGATGAAGTCGTCTACCTGTGTATACTTGATTCCAAGGTCTTGAGTTTACTTCAAGTACCTTAGGACTCTTTTTGCAGCATACCAATGTCCCTCACAAGGATTTTGCATAAACCTGGAGAGGATTCCAACAACAAATGAAATGTTTGGTCTGGTAGTAGTGAGGTAGATGAGACTTCCTACAAGCTGTCTATATTTTGTTGCATTCTCAAATTCTTTTCCTTCAATAGATGTGAGCTTTAAGTTTTGTTCCATTGGAGGAGTGAGAGGATTGCATTCTGTCATGCCAAACTTGTTCAACAAATCTCCAATGTATTTCTTTTGAGAAAGAAATATGGACTTTGGATGTTGGGTTACTTCAATGCCAAGATAGTAATGAACATAGCCCAAATCGGTCATTTCAAAACTTTTTCCCAATTCTTTCTTTATGGATGCAATATAGCTTTCATTGTTCCCTGTCATTAAAAGATCATCTACATATACCACAAGATATACAACTGTTTTGCCAACTTTCTTGACAAATAAAGTTGCATCATCAAGATCAAAATGATTGAAATTGAGTTTTAGAAGATGCTCAGTTAGTTTTTCATACCAGGCTCGCGGTGCTTGTTTGAGGCCATACAAGGACTTCACAAGTTTGCATACTTTATGTTCATGTCCTTTCACAGCAAATCCTTCAGGCTGGGACATAAAAACATTCTCTTTTAGATATCCATTCAAGAAGGCAGTTATTACATCCATTTGATGGAATTTCCAACCGTTCTGAGCTACTAGTGCAAAGAGTGTCCGGATGGTGGCCCATTTTGCTGCGGGGGCAAAAGTTTCTTCATAATTGACCCTTTCCTTCTGTGCAAAACCTTTTGCCACAAGCCTAGCTTTTTCCTTGTCAAGTGAGCCATCAGCTTTGTACTTGTTTTTGTAGACCCACTTACAGCCAATTGGTTTGGTTCCAAATGGAGGATCAACTAGCTTCCAAGTGCCATTCTTTATGAGGGCATCATACTCCTTTTGCATTGCTTCTTTCCATTCATCACGAGAAGCAACTTCTTTAAAGGAAGTTGGTTCAAAATCTGTAGACAAGTTCAATTCACAATCATAAGAAACATCCATATCAATAGGTGAATTAGAGTCATCTACATCACCTCCATTTTGTTGATTTGCATTTCTGGTTCCTGTTTTTCCAATTTCATCAGGATGAACACTTTCAAGTGTCTTTGTCAGCCACTTTGGGGGACCTTTCTGAGATGGTCCAGCCTGCTCTGTTGATTGAGTTGGGAGTGAATCAAGATTGAGTCTCCCAATTCTATCAATTACATCACTTAAAGCATCATCCGTTGTTGGAGTTTGAGACGGGGGAGAATCTTCTTCAGAAGACGAATCCACATGTTGATCTAGTATAGGAATCCCCCCTTCAAGATGTGGAATCTGATTTTCAAACTCTTGAAATGATTTCATTTTTGCGAATCTATCCAAGCGATCAAGTTGCCGCTCAACA
>APFE031571573.1:425556-437022 GCA_000404065.3 Pinus taeda
AACACTTCCCATCTCTGAGATCCCCCAAATTCCTCATTTTTCCACAAACCCTAGTTTCTTGTCACAACTTGGCAATTTTCTAGGCTAGGCCTGTGTTTTGCCCTTTTGGACCCCTTCCCCTCACTCGATCTCTAAGATTCCACTTTCCCATACTTCCTAAAATCCCTCCCTACTTCCAAAAAATTTCTCAAGAATTTAGAAGCCCCCTATCCCCTTCATTTTGCTTCATTTCGACAAAATTCCTAGTTTCACACATCGGGATAAGTTTTATTCAAAAGATGTTTCAAAGAAATAAAAGATGAATTTTGGAAAACGGAGAGAGGTTTTTGTCCACAACATGTGAAATAAGAAAAACCTCCTTCACATTTTACACAGGTGTCATGGTTTTAGAGAAATGTCAAAAATACAATCGCCTCGGGAGAATCGAATGCACCTCTGGAGCGACCTTGGGAAAATCAGGTTTTCTCCTAGCTTGGTTGGTCAAATATCTTTCTGGATGAATCAAACGATAACTAGAAACAAACATATTTCCAATGAGCTATCATGAGCTCAATTTGGAGTTGCAAAAGGCATTCAAAAGTTGACGGAAACAACACTCTAGCTTGAGGCAGCCTCATTTGGCACATTTTGACCAGTCTTGGCAGATTTGATTTTTGATAAGGAAAATGAACTCCAAATTGAAAAATTCTAGTTGTGTTGGAAATTAGACTCAAATACCTTTCCAACGAGCTATTTTGTGCCCAATTTTGACACCGGGAAGGCCTCCAAAAGCCTCCTGAAAAATGCACTATGTAGCTAGGTGCGCGCTACGCATCAGGGTGGGCGTGCTACGCATCAGCGCGATTTTCTCAGTGTAATTTTGTTCACGCGCTATGCGTCATAGGGGCGCTACGTGTTGGGCAAGGTGCGCTACGCGTTGGGTTTTTTTTTGCCCAATAAACTGCCAGCAAGCTACCAAATCCTTTTCTCTCTCAAGCAAATTTCAGGTAGGCCTCTTCTCCATGGCTAGTTTTGGTTTGGCAAGATGAATGAGAAATTAATATGTTAAAATGCCATGAAAATGAGAAGTTAAAACCCTATATTTCTGTGGAAGATTTAAAGACTTAGTGGTGCTAGGGTTTCAAAATATTTTGCTGTCCAAGGTTGCCCATTTTTGATCCCTCTTTTCCCTCATCTTCACCAACATTCTCCTTCAAATTTTCCCATAAAATTTTATAATCTTCCTCTCTAAAATCCCTAAAACCTACTAAATTCCCAAACCCTACTTCCACCTTAAAGTCCCACAATTTTATGATTTCCCATGTTGCCTTCCCTAAATTCCTTTTTTATGTTTATTGTCCCTAATTCCCTCATGTTCCCCTATCCCTAACAATCCCCTTGTATTTATGTCCCCTTGGTGACAACATTTGAAAAAGTCAAACAACAGTTAACTGGGTGCAAAGTCAGCAATACATTTCAGCCATCTTTCCTTCAAAACCATGTCAGAAACCGAATCAGATTATGAGCAGAGTTATGACAGTGATTCAACACCGGAGGTAGAAGTGCCTAGGAGGCATCACAAGGGTGGTAAAGGTGGTTAGCATGTCAGGGAGGAGCCCACTTCTTTGGCTCATTTGCAAGCTTGTTCACTTGCAATGAACTGTTTTTGGTTTCAATCATGTTTTGAATATTGTGAGCGGATTTCACAAATTCATCATCATCGTGAATTAGCTCGCTTGTTTGTTCTACATTTACAGGATGGTCATGTAAACCTTGCCGGAGTGAATTTCACCTTGTCATCCGAGACTATTGCTTAGGCCATTGGGATACCAAATGTAGGGGAGGAATGGCTGAAAAGGGCCGATAGAGATCATGCATTATTGAAACACATGGTTATGCATTACAAGGTCCGGAACCTGGTTTGTAAGGCGCGAATTAGGAGTTTTAAGGCAAAATTGAGGAAAAGGGTCAAGAAGCAAAAACGACAAAAGGAGCCTGATCGTCTTGGGATTTTGGCCGAAGCCTCTTTGACTGAGCATAGTGCTTGATTGGGGACCCCCAGCCCAAATTTCAAGAAATTTGGGGAAAATTTTGTCAATTTTGAAATTTTTGTGCCAAAAACAGGTTTTTGCCCTCAACGCGTAGCGCGCTTAAGTTGGGGAGGTCCATTTCACGAAAACTCAACATTTTCGGATTTTTCATGGCAAAATATACTTTCTCAGTCACTGCCAAGAAGTTTCATGGAGATTTGAGCCCCCAAAAGGTCAAAAACCAAGCAAAAAATGACCTTCTGTCACTTTTTGGACACACAGAAAGCAGTCTTGGGAGATTGCAATTTTGGAGGGGCAAATGGCCACCAAATTGAGAAATTCTACTTAGGCTGGTGATTAGACATCCAGAAATTTCCAACAAGCCCACTTTTGTCTCATTTGGATGCTGGGAAGTGCTTCAAAAGTGGCCTAAAAGGCGAGCTACGCGTTGGGAAAATTTGCCAGTTTTACACCTTCAACTCAGGAAAACGCAGCATTGACTAGTTTTGTCTTTTTGGTGGGATTTTTCATCCTCTTTGATGTAATTGATGTAATTTCATGTTGACATGACACTTTTTTACCTATTCTAGAAGATTCATTCATAAAATGGCAAAAAATTAATGAATGAATTGGTTCCTAGCTTATAGAGGCAAGTTGTTTTGATTGCCTAGATTGTAGTGCTCAGTTTAGAATTGGTTGAAACAACTCCTAGGATGATGAGCTCGACTCCTAGAGGCAAGGAAATGTGTTAGCTTGTCTATATTATGTACTTTCTTAGTCATTTTCATGGTTGGACTCTTGGGATAGCTTGAGACTATATTGTACATATCTTATCAACATTTTTGGGAAAGGAAAGACCAGGGTTTTGCAACACTACTTGGGATCCATGTGGCTTTATGTCTTGATGGTGTGTTTCTTTCAGTACTTGTAAGTTGTGTATGTGCATCATTATCTATTGAATCTTCTCTTATTAAGCAAATGAAGTGTTAAGGTAGAATCCATGAAATTGTTATGCTCTGCCTTTAAATTTGTTTAATATTCTATGTTTTCTTCAGTTTAAGGAGAATCCCTGAGACCCCTTGCTCTCCTTAGCCTCTCACCGGTCTGATCTATCCATCTCAATCGATTTAAGGCATCAAAACAATTTCCTATCTTTCCCCAAGTGGACCTCTGCAAAAACTGTGCCGCATCCCCACACCCAAAATTGCCTTTCCCTTGATTTCAACGAAATCATAAAAAATCAATCCTAAACTCTTTGTACTTAATACCTAGCCTAAAATCAGTCATCAATTCGGTCATCTCGAGCCTTCTTGATTACCTTTTGCCGAGTTTGACCCGGAGAGAGCCCTCTCCTGTCCTCGTAGGGCTAGCTACGAGGCTGAGTGTGGTTTGATGTGGCCTTGAGTCTTGCCTTATTTCAGCCTAAGGCAGATTTGAGTGCTAACAATGTGAATGGTGAATTTTTGTAGATGATTGTTTTAAAGTGTACCAAGAAAAGGTGGAGGGCCCCCCCATACTGAGTTAAGTACACTATATTTTTAATTGATGTGCATAATTGTGAATATATTAGCATCTTAGTTTTCTGTATATTTCTATCATAATCTCTTGTGAATATTTTGTGTATAAACTTATAAGTATGTCATGACCATTCATATTTTGGAATTGATCTCCTTTCAGTGACTTGTTTGAATAACGAAGGACAACCTAGGTCTCCAAGTTGGAGGCTCTTCCTTGTGAACTAAGAATTGGATTGGAATTTGTATTTATGCATTCATCATTTCTTGCTTTTTTAAATCAGGTGTTTTATGCTTTATGGTGAAATTGGTTTTGTTGAAATAGAAATCATAAGGACAACCGGGACCTCTAAGACAAAGATCCACTTCCTTTTTTACTGTGATTCAAATAAAATCACTATCCACTTGTTCATGTTTATAGATCAAAATTTCTATACTTTCTTTACAATCATTAGTTTATATTTGTAATATGCAATTCCATTATTTTGATCTAAACAACTGCTTCCTACACTAGGTAAATCTAAGATCCATATATTTTGGGTGTGCTTCTAAGTTTACCAACCTGGATTGATATTAAAGCAAATGCTCTAATTCACCTCCATAAATTAGACTAATAGATCCAATAACATGGACACTACAAATGGAACAGTTCTTTGATCTACATGATGTACAAAACACACAAAAGGTACACATTGCATATTTATATTTAGAACCCAATCAGTGTGTGTTGTATCGATGGCTTTATTATCATAAATAATTTTCCACTTGGACAATTTTATTAAGGAATTGATAGCACATTATGAGGATACAAAGAGAAATATCTTCTTTAGCCAATTGATAATCTCAAACAAAAGGATTTAGTTGGGGAGCACATTTAGGGCTTCCAAATATTGAATATAAAGGTAAATGATATTCCATAGGAGCATATCATTAATGTCTTCATAGGGACTTTGAAGGATAAAATCCAACATGAGGTTCTCCTTTGGGAACCTAAGTCATTGGAGAATGCATCTAGGGTCACAAGAAAAGTTGAAAGAAAGTTTATGGAAACAAGGAAGTCTACCACTCATAACTATAAAGATGGAAGTGTTTTTGCTCCTAGCCTCCCACAACCTACAAGGTTGACACCGCATAAACTGGAGGAAAAAATAGCAATAGGGATTTGTTACATTTGTGATTAAAAATACACTAAAGGTCATAAGTGTACTAAGAAGAAATTATTTCTCATAGATTTTGAAGAGGAGGAAGAAAATAAAGAAAAAAACATCAAGAGAAGAATATATACACCAAGAATAAACCCTAGGGGTTGAAAAATAAGAACTGAATATAACCATATCATGTAATGCATTTCCAGGAATTACCACTCAAACTCTCAATATAGAAGGATATATCAAGAAGGAAAACGTAATAGTGCTTATTGATTCATGAAGTACCCATAATTTTATTCATTTTAAGGTATCCAACTGTTATAGCTCCAAATCTCACTCTTGATGTTTGTGATGCTGCACTCATGGCCTAGGGCAACCCGTCCTTCCAGACCTGGTCCAAATACTTAAAAAACAGTGTTTTACTCCCTATACGTGACATTGCCCTAACCTAAACGCATGTGTACGCGGGTCTGTGTATACTCAACCCACGTATATGTCTTAAAACACTTAAGAAAATTAAATCTCCTTAATTTCAGGCAAAGGTCACGAGTTTTACCTGTTGATTACCTATTAGTGCCTGTGGCCCAACTGTTCCCAACGAATTCCCAACTAAAAAAATACTTTGGGAGAAGTATAAAAGGGCTTCAATGGGAAGGCCTAAGGGAGGAGAGAATAGAGAGAAAAATCACTTTACTGAGATTATCCCTGATCAAATATGAAGATCTTTGTGCTTCCAACACTTCCCCCATTACAAGAAACCCTTATTTCCTTGAGTTATGATGTCTTTTCATTAGTTGAGATATCCTTGTGTGAGTCATGGAAGGAGCCTTTTGATGACTTGGGATTGGAAGAATCTGGAGGATGGTTCCGCTTGGAGCCTACAAGAGGAAGATTCAAGTGATATCATTCCTTTTTTTATTTTAGTTATCTGCAATAAAGAAACATTTGTCTTGTTCTCGAAATCAATTTTTTTCATGCTTATAATGTTGTTATTATGGTTTGCATATGAATAGTTGTTTCAATTATATAACTAACAACCTTTCAATATAGTATGAAGTTTATTTCTTTATGATGCTTGGTCCATATACTGCTATTCTTCTTCGAATTGGTTATTTTGCAGGTTGAAGGATCGAAAGGAACTCCAAGAGGGTTTAGACCCTAGCTGGATCTACCTGAACGAAGGACCCCCAGGTGCACCTCTCTTTGTGTAGTTTGTTTATATTAGTATCATGGCTGTGCGGAATGATTGTTTTTCATTGTAGGTAACCCCCGCTCTGCTAGGGTATTGACCCAAAACCCTAGGGGACTTTATCCCTCAACAAAATTGGTGACTCCACTGGGGACAATAGTATTGTTGTTCCTAGTTTGGGTTAATTTAAGCCAATCATGGCTTAGTCTTTGATTTTCTTGCTGTAGCTGAGTTGTCTGCCCCTATAGAAATTCAAACTTTAAGTCTAATCAATTTCTTCAGACCCCTTTTTTTACTATTTCTTGTGAACTATTATATATGCAGTTTTGCCAGGATATAGAGGCGTATATGCGCAAGTTTCCCCATATGAACCCGCATATACATAGGTTTCTTTGGGTTGAATCGCGTATACACGCAGTTGTGCATTGACACAATCGCATATACCCTAATTTTCCAAGATTTTTTCAAACCTTTCTTGTTCAGTAAATTTGTTCGTTGGTCTGAGTGTTTCCTGAGTAGTCAAGTTTGGTTGTTAGTCTCTATTTTTACAGCAAGTTTCTGGTTTCAAATTCTCTCCGTTTGTGGAAATTTTTGGTCTTGTTTTGTTTTGTTTCAAGTGTCATCATTTGTGTTCAAGCACATGAAATTTCTCTCTGAGAATCTTGGTTGTTCTAGTCTTCTAGGGTAGAAAGATTATTTTCATTCTTTGTTGTGAACTTTATATTTGTGACCTTCTTGCTTTGTGTCAAAACTGCATCTTGTAAACATTTTCTTTTCTTGCTTTTGAAAGTTGTTGAGTGATGATTTTGAGAGTTTCCTTTCTTGATATTTTGGTCATTTTCACCAAGCTCTTTTTTCTGTTTTTTGGTCATTGAGAACACCTTGAAACACCTATTTGTTGAGTTTTCACCCATTTTGAGTTGATAACTTTCAAAGTGGTTTTGTTGCCTATTCTTCAGTATCAAATTTTTCTATAGTATTTGGAGCACTTTTAAAAAGTATTTTTTGTTTTTTCTTTTGAATAAACCTTCTTGAAAACTTGGTGTTGTGGAGGTAAATCCCCTCTGCGGATAGAGGCGATCCCTACTAGCCCAAATGGGGTCTAGCAAGAATCAAACAACACTAACACACAGGTTCCTAATTGCAAATCAAAGACCGATGATGAGGGCCTACCTGGATTCCAACGCTAGTACATATAGAAGAGTCTTCTCTCCCGTTCCTTTGCTCCAGCTGGTCACAATCCCCACGATCCTCGTGAACAGACACCTGCACATGCAAAGAATGACAGAAATACAAGCATAAAATCCAATAGATGTAACTATATATCAGTCAGAAAGGATATACCTCAAACATCATTGTAAAGACAATAAGAGTGGAACCATAATGATAGTCATCTATTATTATTGATAAACAAAGAAGAATACAACCATAGTTCTGACTTCAAATCCTCCTTTGGCTGGGTGATCAGTAGCACATGCCTTGCAAAGCTTGCTGGCAATGGGGAACAAGCCTCTCTCTCCTTGGTTACTTGGACAAGAATCTCCTCACTTTAGATTTAGCCTTATGGGGATGAAGAAGGCTTCTTGTAGCATGAGCTTAGCAATTCTCAGACTTTGGGACTTAGAATTTGGGAAACTTGAACTAAACTACTAACTAGCTGTCAACACAGGACAAGCTTATAATAGAGGGAAGAAGTTAGGATACCACAGATCATGGGATTGGCTTATCACTAGAAAGCTTCCAGAGAGGAGAACTACTTCCCTTCTATGGAGATTCGAAGCCCAACTGAACTAACTCAAGATGGAATAGTTCATAATAGGTTAGGAGAACCTTTCGTAAGTTGGTTTGTTAAAAACTTTACCCAACTGGGCTGGCACGAGTGCGACTCTGAGACAGAGCGCCCGCTGGCGCACCCTCTTTGGAGGATTTCCTCCATTGGCGCAAGTGATACACTGTGGAACAATGCCAATGGAAAAAGGGATATTTTTATGGGTATTTTGCAGAAGGTGTCTTTAGGGCACATGAAGTACATACTCAAGGGGATACAATGCAAGTGTTTTAAGGTTATGTCACTTCTCACAGGTCCCAGAACAAGTCCTCCAGTGTGTGGGAGAAGGGGTAACAGGGACGGTGAGAAGTGACATAACCTGAAAACACTTGCATTATATCCCCTTGAGTATGTACTTCACGTGCCCTGAAGACACCTTTTGCAAAATACCCATAAAAATAGCCCTTTTTCCATTGGCACTGTTCCAGAGTGTATCACTCATGCCAATGGGGGAAATCCTCCAAAGAGGGCATGCCAGCGGGCGCTCTGTCTCAGAGTCGCACTTGTGCCAGCCTAGTTGGGTAAAGTTTTTAACAAACCAAATTACGAAGGTTCTTCTTAACCTATTCATGAACTGATTCCATATCGAGTTAGTTCAGTTGGGTTTCAAATCTCCATAGAAGGGAAGTAGTTCTCCACCTCTCATGGAAGCTTCTTAGTGATAAAGCCAATCCCATGAATCTTGTGGATGATCCTATTGATCACCCAGCGAAAGGAGGATTTGACGTCAAGACTATGGTTGTATTCTTCTTTGTTTATCAATAATAATAGACGACTATCATTATGATTCCACTCTTATTGTCTTTATAATGATGTTTGAGTTATATCCTTTATGACTGATATATAGTTGCATCTATTGGATTTTATGCTTGTATTTGTGTCGTTCTTTGCATGTGCAGGTGTCCATTCACGAGGATCGTGGGGATTGTGACCAGCCGGAGCAAAGGAACGGGAGCGATGACTCTTCTACAAGTACTAGTGTTGGAATCCAGGTAGGCCCTCATCATCGGTCTTTGATTTGCAATTAGGAACCTACGTGTTAGCATTGTTTGATTGTTGCTAGACCCCATTTGGGCTAGTAGGGATCGCCTCTGTCCGCAGAGGGGATTTACCTCCACAACAACTTGGCGACTCCACTGGGGAGAAGAGGTAACAGGGACGGTGAAAAATTACTGTGTAACACTTGGTTTTTTCTTTCTTTGGCCTTGTTTTGATTTAGTTTCTTTTTGTGAGTGAAAGTGCATTTTTGTTTGTCTTGTGATTTGCTTTTAGTGTTTAGACGAAAATGAGCATTAGCAACTTATATTCTATTTAAACATCTTAAGTGGCCAATTAGAAGTGATAAGTAAGTTACTTTCATTCTTTGATTTAAAGTATTCTTAATATTTTTGCATCAACATATACTCATTGCATTAGGATAGTTTGTGCATCTTTTTAGGGCATCCATATTTTTGTTAATTTTTGTGAGTGTGAAGCTTGTTAAAAGAAAAGAAGAAAAAATTATTGCTTTCTTAGAAGCCTTAGAACCTAGTAGAATTTTCTTTCATCGAAGAATGAAACGAGTGCATTTGCATATAGTTTGGTTTTTATTAATTTATTTTGCATTGAAAAACACCACAAGTTTCATTTCCGCTTATCCCTTGACTTAAGAACAACCCATTTAAAAACAAGCACTAGTTATATACCATAATTTTTTTTATATATATTGTCAATTTAGACACACCAAAAAGTTTTAGGATATTTTAGGGCCTTGGATTAGGTGTGTGGAGAGAAAACTCTCCAAGGCCATTTCAAACTGTCAAACATAGAAGTCTGAATATTAAGTGCAAATCCAATAGCGTTAGGGAGACCAGGAAAGATCCAGATTTGGGAGTTAAGCACAAGGGTTTTTGAAGATAAGGAAGAGAGATACCCCCTCTCCTAATTGTCGGATCTTACCTCAAGATTATTCCGCTTGGCTTCTGACACGAGTTGGTAACCTTAGTTGCTTCTCATAGGGATGTGTTAGCGCTTGGAATTCACCTAGGCTGAGATAGACAAACTCTCAAGGCTACATCAAACCATTTCACCTCGTAGCTAGCCCTGTGAGGTATGAAAAGGCTCTCTCGGGTCAGATTCGGTAGATATTTCAATATGATAAGCTGACCAATTAGGATCAAAGATATTAGGCTAGTAAATTGATAAGGGGGGTTTGATTTAAAGATTTTTGGATTTTTGGTGGCAATTGGAGGGAGTGCAATTCAGGGTGCGGGGATTGAGCACAGTTTTTGCAGGGGGATCTTTGGGGCAAGGTAGGAGTGAGAGCTGATGCCTTAATCTGAGATGGATGATCAGGGATGATAGAGAAGGAGCTAAAGAGGGCAAACAACCATTTGAATCCTCTCTAAACAGTAGAAAACATAAATTTTGACCAAACTAAAAAGCTGAGCATGTCAAAGCATGATTTCAAACTTTATCACTTCATCTGTCCAAATAGAAGCAAAAGAGAGATGTGGAATACATAAACAAACTTACAAGAACATGTAGAGAACACACCATCAACACAACAATCCACAAGAATCCACAAGGATGTCTACAAAACCCTGGCCTTCCTTTTCTCTAAATTGCAGAGATAGATGTACAATATACAATAAAGCTTTCTCCCACAAGAGTCCAACCTTCCAACCTCTCAAAATGACTAAGAAAACACATAATATAGGCAAGCTAACCTCTTCCCTTGCCTCTAGGGGTCGAGCTCATCCTTCTAGGAGAAGTTTGAACAAATTCTAAACTAAGCACTAGATAATAGGCAGCTCAACAACTTGCCTCTATTACTTAGCTAACTGATTCATGCATTAATTATTCACTTTTTACATTAAGGAAGCTTCTAGAAGGGTAAAGAGAGATAAAATCTATCAAAGTGCCATGAAAATATTACATTTATCCATCATCTACAAGTAAAAATGGTCAACCATAGTCAAAACAGAGTTTTTTGACAAAAAAGGTCAATTCTGGCAAAGCTGGCTCTCACTGCCGTGCCCCCTGGCTCTCACTGCCACGCCCCTTTGCAGCAACTTTTGAGTGGGTTCCACTGGTCCAAATCAGGTGCAAGATGGCTCATTGGAAAGCTTGGTCTGTCTACTTTCCATCCCAAGTGGAATTTCTGAATTTGGAGTTGTTTTGCCCCCTCAAAAACCATTTCTCCCAAGGTCACTTTCTGCAACTCAAAAAGTGGGCAGAAAGTCATTTTTTTGATGTATTTTGAGCTTTTGGAGGCTCAAATCTCAAAATCAGGCTTCTCCCAAGTATTGGTAATTTTTCTCTTTGCATGCCCTTTCAAAAAATGCCAAGTTTTCAAAATTCCGAGCAGTCCTCCAAAATAGTCGCGCTTGGAACGCGGCGTTTCAAATGGCCAAAACCTGTAAATTGCACAAAAAATTCACAAATGACAAAATTTTCTCCAAATTTCTTGAAATTTGGGCTGGGAGCCCCCAATCAAGTACCATGCTCAGTCAAATAAGCTTTGGCCAAAATTTGGAGTGGATTGGGCGTTTTCTTTCGTTTTTTTGTTTTGGCCAACCGTCCTTGGAGCACCTTCGTTCTCGCCGGTATTTTTGACATTTCTTTACAACCATGATACCTGTGCAAAAATTGAAATAGGTTTTTCTTCTTTGGCATGTAGTGGACAAAAACCTTTCTCAGTTTTCCAAAATTCATCTTTGACTGATCTGAAACATCATTTGAGTGAAACTTGCCCCGATGTGTGAAACAAGGAATTTTGTCGAAATGAAGCGAGATG
>APFE031571573.1:447004-499431 GCA_000404065.3 Pinus taeda
CAATCGAAGCGCTACTTTCACAAGCTCACGGAGATCGACTGAAGCAGCGTTTATCTACTAACGCTGATGTAAAACAAGAGCGTGTTCGAAGGCTACCTGGCGTATCTTCAGACTTCGTCTAAGACTTATGAAATAACACGTCAATGAGAAAATTACAAATTTGTTCTCCCCAGTATGGTCGCCAATATGTTAGCGCTTGGAATTCACTTAGGCTGAGATAAACAAACTCTCAAGGCTACATCAAACCATTTCACCTCGTAGCTAGCCCTATGAGGTATGAGAAGGCTTTCTCGGGTCAGATTCGGTAGATCTTTCAATATGATGAGCTGACCAATTAGGATCAAAGATATTAGGCTAGTAAATTGATAAGGGGGGTTGATTTAAAGATTTTGGGTTTTTGGTGGCAATTGGAGGGAGTGCAATTCAGGGTGCGGGGATTGAGCATAGTTTTTGCAGGGGGATCTTTGGGGCAAGGTAGGAGTGAGCGCTGATGCCTTAATTTGAGATGGATGTTCAGGGATGATAGAGAAGGAGCTAAAGAGGGCAACAACCATTTGAGTCCTCTCTAGACAGTAGAAAACATAAATTTTGAACAAACTAAAAAGCTGAGCATGTCAAAGCATGAATTCAAACTTTACCACTTCATCTGTCCAAATAGAAGCACAAGAGAGATGTGGAATACATAAACAAACTTACAAGAACATGTAGAGAACACACCATCAACACAACAATCCACAAGAATCCACAATGATGTCTGCAAAACCCTGGCCTTCCTTTTCTTTAAATTGCAGAGATAGATGTAAAATATACAATAAAGCTTTCTCCCACAAGAGTCCAACCTTCCAACCCTTCAAAATGACTAAGAAAATACATAATATTATAGGCAAGCTAACCTCTTCCCTTGCCTCTAGGGGTCGAGCTCATCCTTCTAGGAGCAGTTTAAACTAATTCCAAACTAAGCACTAGATAATAGGCAGCTCAACAACTTGCCTCTATTACTTAGCTAACTGATTCATGCATTAATTATTCACTTTTTACATCAAGGAAGCTTCTAGAAGAGTAAAGAGAGGTAAAATCTATCAAAGTGCCATGAAAATATTACATTTATCCATCATCTACAAGTAAAAATAATCAACCATAGTCAAAACAGTGTTTTTTGACCAAAAAAGTCAATTTTGGCAAAGTTAGCTCTCACATCCGCGCCCCCTGGCTCTCACGTCCGTGCACCTTTGCAGCAACTTTTGAGTGGGTTCCACTGGTCCAAATCAGGTGCACGATGGCTCATTGGAAATCTTGGTCTGTCTACTTTCCATCCCAAGTGTAATTTCTGAATTTGGAGTTGTTTTTCCCCTCAAAAACCATTTTCCCAAGGTCACTTTCTGCAACTCAAAAAGTGGGCAGAAAGTCATTTTTTTGATGTATTTTGAGCTTTTGGAGGCTCAAATCTCAAAATCAGGCTTCTCCCAAGTATTGGTAATTTTTCTCTTTGCATGCCCTTTCCAAAAATGCCAAGTTTTCAAAATTTCGAGCAGTCCTCCAAAATAGTCGCGCTTGGAACGCGGTTATGGCACGGGAAAAACCTGTAAATGGCACAAAAAATTCACAAATGACAAAATTTTCTCCAAATTTCTTGAAATTTGGGCTGGGAGTCCCCAATCAAGTACCATGCTCAGCCAAAGAGGATTTGGCCAAAATTTGGAGTGGATCGGGCGTTTTCTTTCGTTTTTGTGTTTTGGCCAACCGTCCTTGGAGCACCTTTGTTCTCGCCGATATTTTTGACATTTCTTTCAAACCATGACACCTGTGTAAAAAGTGAAGGAGGTTTTTCTTCTTTGGCATGTTGTGGACAAAAACCTTTCTCAATTTCCCAAAATTCATCTCTGACTGCTCTGAAACCTCATTTGAGTGAAACTTGCCCCGATGTGTGAAACAAGGAATTTGGTCGAAATGAAGCGAAATGAAGGGGATAGGGGGCTTCTAAATTCTTGGGGAAATTTTTGGGAGTGGGAGGGATGTTAGGAAGCAGGGGAAAGTGGAATCTCAGAGATTGAGTGAGGGGAAGGGGTCCAAAAGGGCAAATCACAGGCCCAACCTAGAAAATTGCCCGGTTGTAGCTAGAAACTAGGGTTTGTGGAAAAATGAGGATTTTGGGGAATCTGAGTGTTGGGAAGTGTATGATAAGGTACATGAAGGATAGGGGAAGGTGTACGAACATTAGGAAACAAGTTTTGCCGATGATTTGACCATCCAAGAGAAACTGCCTTCAAAACCCTAAGAGAGGGAAATGACCTTGCCTGGGCGCAACTGAAGCATGATCAAGGTATCAAATGACCCATTAGACACTGACATGATAATGACAACCCTATGAATAATGATAGACTCAGCTGAATGATGACATTTGGACAACTTTAGAAGGAGTTAAGGCAAACCCTAGACCTAATGCCTGGTGACCAAATTTTGCTTGAAGACTCACTGAAATGACAAAATTTGACCTTGACACTTCAAAATCACTATGTAAGAGCACATTTGATCACTGGAGGAAGGCTGTAAAGACTGACACTAACAGGATGTACATAGGTGGCTGCGGAGGGGAATCCCGTGGCACCTGAGGTCGACGTTGTATCACTCTCAACGGTACTTCTTGAGGGAACCCTTGTAAAGCTTGGGGGTTTGCACCGACACAGGCTATTGTTAGGAGGTTAGCATAACTTCCTCTATCACCTTCACTGGTAGGATTGGGCCATCATTATCCCAGACTATCTTTGGAAGGCCCCTTACTTCACTTTCTTGTATTTTCGTGTCCAGTCCTCATCACCCGAAGCTGAAATACTTGAAAGTTGTTTGATTGGCTGACATCTTGTAGGGACTTTTTAGTGTGTGCTCTGTGCTCTTAGTTGGCCTAGCTTTCATTTTTTCTTGACTCTTTAATTAGATCTTAATAAAAATTCAAAGTGGCTGACCGATCGCCTAGACGGTCTCGAAGACTTCATGATCTTTCACCACCAAGTTTAGAGCCTTCTCCTAGAAGGCGCAGAGGTAATATTACCAGTGGATTTCATCCCATGGCAGTCGGTGCATCGGTGGTTGATCCTCCCCCAGGGGCATTAGTGTTTAGGATAGACCTGGTATTTCCACAAAACTAGAGAGGAACACCCCAGTTCTTTCTCGAGTTCTCTTTCAACCAAAAGATAACATTGAGGTAAAATAACTCCTAGAGTCATTAGCAGCTCTGAATTCTCTTCTACCATCTAGTCATCCAAACGTATTACAATACATTGGGACTCCGACGCATAGACGATCAAGTCTAGGTCATATTACGGGCTTACTTTCGATGACCACCAC
Source organism: Pinus taeda (assembly GCA_000404065.3). Taxonomy (NCBI): domain Eukaryota; kingdom Viridiplantae; phylum Streptophyta; class Pinopsida; order Pinales; family Pinaceae; genus Pinus; species Pinus taeda. The sequence continues at coordinate 450,347 of APFE031571573.1, forward strand.
TGGAAGCATGGCTTCTACCACAAGTGCTACAACCATGCAGACTCTAGCATCAATACAAGGGGAAGGAACTATTTCCATCCCCATCTGCATCTTTATTTGGGTCTTTTTCTAGCACTTCCTTAGTTGGGTCTACCTCCAGTCCTTCTACGAGTGGAAATTCCCAAGCCAATGCATCTAGTTCTAAATTTTTCCCATTTGGCACCCATTCACAGGGTATTCTGTCAGTTCGATTTAGTGCCTCCACATCCATGATGGGTGGGTCGGCTTCATTTCAGGGTTTTCCTTTTAAGAAGTGGTCATATACACATTCCAACCCAACGACAGGATCTATGCCTTTTTCTTCTACAAGACAAAGCAGCAATCCCTTTCAAGGTTGGACTAACCCTGCAGTTAGTGGCATAGGAACTGGGAATCCATTTTTCGGCCAACAAGGGAATAGGCCATACTCCACAGTTAGTTCATTTCGAAGTATTCCTCCCTTAGTTTTTACTTGGAATTCTTATCAGGGGTTATCGACTCCTTATAATCCTTTAAGAGGGAGCTTCGTCAGTTATGGAGGTTTTTCGGTCGGAGTTGGTCAAACTCCAAGTTTTGCTGGATCACAAGGTTCACCATTTGGTTTAGCTGGTTCTACTGGTTACTTCAGGTAGCCTAGTGCCTTACAAAATCCCGGCCAATCTTTTCAGAACTTTGGGAACTCTACCCAATCTGGGTGGAATCCCCAAGGTCCTCCTAGGCTTCCTTTCTAGCAACACTGAATTTGCTAGATTTCACGAAATTGACAAATAATCCAATCAAATACAATCAGGCTTAGCCTTCATTCCCAACCAAACTCCCATCGGACATTCCAAAGTTCGAGGGGAAGGATGGTGAAGACCCAGGCGACCATGTAACCAAATTCCATTTTTGGTGCTCATCAAACTCGCTCATCGATGATTCGGTTAGGTTGAGTCCCTTTCAACGCACCTTAACTGGAAATGCAACAAAGTGGTATATAGAGTTGCCAGGGGGTAGCTTTACATCTTTTGTCGATTTGGTTAACATTTTCCCAAATCATTTCCAATTGCCCGTCCATTATGATGCCAGAACTAAACTTCTAGCCAATTTTCATCAGGATACAGCAACTCACATTTTTTATCATATTCAGGAATGAAGACGAAGAAAGTTCCTCATTAAAGCCGAAATTCTTCTGGAATACTATTTTGAATGGTTTTTGAAATCCTTACAACCTAATATCTCTAAGGATGTCTCTCTTTCCAGAGTCTATTATGAAGAGCAAGCTATTTTTAGGGCCTAACAGTTAAAATTGATTTACTCTCAATCTAGGATTCTATAAAAAATCTTACCTGATGCTCCAGGGACTAAGGTTGATATAGTGAAGTCGAAGCTAGGTCCCCATGCAATGGTATCATTGGATCCATAGACACAAATGCAGTGAACCTGTTGAGCCAATTGCAGTAGTTGTCTTTACAAACTGCTCCTACCAATCATGTCACATCATCTAACCCTTCATCTTCTCAACCCTCTTCCGTTAATGCCATCCAATATTCCAACCCCAAAGGAAATCAAAATTCCAATGAGAAAAAGAAAGGGTGAGGTAAAAAAAAGAGTCAAGATGGGAAGGCTGATGCAAATAAACCTGGCAATAATGTTGGTGGTGATGGAAATGATTCTACAGGGAAAGTCAAGTTTCCATGAAAGCTATGCAGTGGAGACCATTTAACTCATCTTTGCCCAAAGATTCAAGATGCTCAGCACTTGTTAGGGTAGCAAGGGACTTCTAGCTCTCAACCTGTGTTAACCAACCCTTTTCCCCAAGGGAAGCAAATTCTTGCTGGTGTAAATTCATATCCTGGTAACTTTGCAAGGGGCAACCAGGAAGGGGAGAAATCATTAAATGTTTTCATGATGGGTTCTAACATCCATGTGGCCACTCGGTCACGTGATTATGGTGAAATTAAAACATCCAAGGACAAAACTGCTCCTAGAAATACCAACCTTCATATTGAGTGACCCTCTATTGAGACTATACCATGGATATTGAAAGGTTCCGTTAAGCACGTGACTATCAATCCTAATGCTAGGGCTGCCTATAATTACTCCATTTTTGAGGATCTGGCTCAAATTCTATGTGCTATGTCCGCTTTAGAAGTTCTCCAGTCATGTCCAACTCAACGAAGTGCTTTGCTTTCAGCGATAGGGGAAATTGATCCAAATAACTCTTTAGTGCTCACTTTCGACATGATTAATGTCAAAAAGTGACTCCCTCATCACATGGCTTTTCAAATAAAGTCTACATACCGAAAAATTAACATTTTTCAAACCATTATTGATGAAGGAGCTTCCACGTGCATCATGTTAATGTCATGTTGGAAGGCCATCAGATCGCCTTCGGCTATTCCTTCACCTACCCTCCTGACAACATTTGACGGACATTCTCATAAGCCACATGGGATTATCCTGGCCTTTTCCAAACGTGTTGTGGGAAAGGTCATCAATATCGAAGTAGAAGTCATTGATGCTAACCTAGATTACAATATCCTCTTAGGAAGGAACTGGGTATACGAAATGGATGTCGTTGTTTCAACTTTGTTTCGTGTCATTTACTTTCCTCATGAGGGGAAAATTGTTAAGGTTGATCAATTGGATTATTCTCCAGTTGATCCTTGAGCAATTTTGGATTCTACTATTCCATTAATGGATAACCCTCGTCTGCCTACTGAGAATCTAGGAGTTGGGATATATTCTTCATTGATGGGTACTTTTGATTTTCCCTCTCCTATCGCTAGAATCAATGTCGTTTCATCATCCAAGGATTCTTCATGGGAAGAGTTATTCCAAACTCATTATTTTCTAGACCCTTGGACCTTTCCTTCAGCTACGACCACATTAGATGAAGGACAAGTTGGTGGAATGGCATTTCCTGCATAGATATCAATATATCGTCAATTCTGCAGACAACCATTCTACTCCTTTCTCTGAGGAGGAGTTAGATGGTGATGTGGCCCCAACTTGGACCCTTGATTCTACCTCTGCTATGAACTACTTAGATACGGTTTTACCATCTAGGGAAGCAATCTTAGAAGTAATGATGGGTGTAGATCGACCTTGGGAAGACTTACACCATCGTTCATATTTTCTTCCTCCATTGCAGGAAGTAGAATCTAGGTTCTCCGAGCCATTTACTAGTGATGTTTGTACCATATCAAATCCTTTGGCTCCAGCACACTTTCATGCTGAAGGTAATATGTCGATGATTTCAAAAACGATATCTATAAACATCTCTAGGAACCCTAACGTGATCGAGAATCTCTTCATCGGAGCCAAATGTTCCCCTGAAGAAATTCAAATTTACACCAACCTTTTTAAGGAATTTCGAGATGTATTCAATTGGTCTTATGAAGAAATGGTTTGCATTCATCCATCCATAGTTCAACATGAGATCAAGACATATGAAAACGCTAAGCTGATTTGTTAGAAGCTTTGGTCAATTAATCCTAGGAAAGCAGCAACTATTAAGGCTAAATTAGAGAAGCTGCTCAAGGCGGATTTTGTATACCTTGTTCCTCTTATGGATTGGGTTTCTAATCCATTCCAAGTAGATAAAAATCAAGGAAAAATATGAGTATGCATTGACTTTAGAGACCTAAACAAAGCTTGTCCTAAATATAATTACCCCATGACATTTATTGATCAGATTATTAATGAATGTGTGGGTAATGAGATTTTCTCCTTCATGGATGGTTTTTCTGGTTATAATCAGATCTCTATTCGTCCTAAAGATCAGCATAAGATAGCTTTTATATGTCCTTAGGGTACCTTTGCATACAAAAAGATGCCTTTTGGTCTTAAAAATGTTGGAGCCACCTTCCATTGGGCCATGTCATATGCTTTCCATGACATCAAACATATCATCGAAGCATACTTGGATGATTTAGCTGCTCGTTCTTGAAAGAAAATTGATCATCCTACTCACCTTCGATTGGTTTTTGAGTGATGTCAATTTTACAAGATTCGGTTGAATCCCAATAAGTGCATTTTCGCGGTTATAACTGGTCAGTTATTAGGGTTCATTGTGTCAACTGAGGGGATTCGAGTTGATCCCTTCATGGTAGAGGCAATAATTCAGTTGCCTCCCCCATCCTCAATTTGACAACTTCAAAGTCTTCAAGGGAAAGCTAATTTCTGAAGAAGGTTTATAACGAATTATGCCGAGATCACTAAAGGATTTATGTGTTTTCTACGGAAAGGAGTTCCATTTGTATGGAATGACTTTGCAACGGTCATTTGATGCCTTGAAAAAAGCATTAGTCTCTGCCTTGCTTTTGAGTCCATTAGATTATGGTAGGGATTTCCTTTTGTATCTCGTTGTTGTAGAATCAACCATTGGTATGGTTCTAGTTTAGGAAGATGATGCTCTCATGGAGCATGTGATTTATTACTTGAGCTGAGGCTTGGTAGGTCCTGAACTTTGTTATTCTCCTATTGAGAAGTTGGCTTTGGCAGCTATCCATGTTGTCTAGCGGCTCTGCCATTATATCTTGCTACGCAAAAATTGTCTTAGCAGCAGTTAATCCATTCTAATTTGTCCTCAGTAGGTGAGTGATTGGGGGCAAATACAATCAATGGATCATCATTTTACAAGAATTCGATCTCGAGTTCTTGTCTGCCAAGTCTAAGAAATCTATGGTTTTTGCGGAGTTAATTTCCGAGATGCCTTATGCAGAGGATACTCTTTATGAGGAAAGTTTTCCCGACAAACATCTATTCCTCATCTCCTCACTTGACCCTTGGTATGGAGATATCATTGTCTATCTCTAGACTTTGAAGTTTCCCTCTACTTTCTCTAAGGATGAATGCCGAAAATTACGTCACCTGGCTAAGAACTATGTCATCATTGGTGATACATTATATCGTCGAGGGGTTGATCAATCCTTCGGCATTGTTTAACCTTAGAGGAAGTAGAGTCAGTGCTCAATGATTGCCACAGTGGAGCTTTTGGTGGTCATCTTTCAGGGCTTGCTACAGGCCAGCGTATTTATGTGCCGGCTACTTTTGGCCTTCACTCTTCAAAGATTGTGTTGAAGCGGTCAAACTCTATCATCCCTGTCAAGTTTATACTCGGAAGATGTGCACACATCCAGCTCCTCTTTTTCTCGTTGTCACTGTTAGTCCTTTTAATAAGTGGGGTATTGATTTTACAACTTGTAATCCACCTTCAACAGCGAATGACAAGTACATTTTCGTGGCCATAGACTACTTCACGAAGTGGGCTGAAGCCATGCCCACTTATAAAAATGATAGTGAAACAATGGCATTGTTCCTTTTTAATCAGACTATCTCAAGGTTTGGTAGCCCAAGAAGGATTTTCAATGACCATGGCAGTCATTTCCAAAACCAACTAATCTCTAAATTAGCTCTTAAATTGGGTTTATGGTAGAAGCACTCGTCTCCATATTATCTTCAGGCCAATGGATAGGTCGAGGCTATGAATAAAACCCTTAAGACGATCATGCAAAGGACGATCAACAAAAATCGGTCCAATTGGCATCTTATGTTGTATCCGGCTCTTTGGGCATACCGAACCTCCGTAAAGACTACTATAGGTTTTACACCTTTTCAGCTAGTTTATGGGCTCGAATCTATCTTCCCTATTGAATGCGAAATTCCATCTCTTAAGTTAGTTTTTGAGCTCCTTCCAGAGACCTCTAGTCTCGAAGAGCGCCTTATTCATTTGGAACATCTCGATGAGCAGCATCGAGATGCTGCCACAATCAATGAGGCTCATAAGAAAAGGGTTAAAACTCAGTACAATAAAGTTGTTCATCCTCGAGTCTTTTCTGAAGGTCACCTTGTCTTGGTCTATGACCAAGATAAGGATGCCTTGGGGGAAGGAAAGTTCAAGCCTATGTGGTACGGTCCCTTTATAATTAAACGATTTTTAGAAAAAGGGGCGTATGAGTTAGTCGATTTTGAAGGAAACAAGTTGGCAGAGCCCCGAAACAAGCTCTACCCTAAGAAGTACTTTTCTTAAGTAGTAGCTAGGCAATGGCTTCTTTATACATTTTGTATTTTTGTACATAACTCATCGGGAGTTTTTTGATATCAACACTTTTTGGCCTATTGTGGCAAGTCTTAATAGATGACTTGGTATATTTTAGATTCTTCGATGGTGCTAGTCGACACACTTGGAACCTCACTTCCGCAACTTAGGTAATCTACTATCCAACTGGTCAGTTGATGGTGTCAAGGGGAGTATGCACTGGTCCCGCTTCAAATAATATGGCTGAGTATACTGCGTTATTAATTTACCATCCGAAGCAATTTCTTATAGAATCGATTCGTTGGTAGTCTATCTTGATTCATAACTGATAGTGTCATAATTGAATAACATTTATCGGGTAAGGGATCCATGTTTATATCGCTAGTATTTAAGGGTGAGGTTGTTGGAAAGATCATTTACTTACATTAATTATTTGCACATTCCAGGATCTCATAATTGGTTAGTTGATTCTATCGCTAATCAAGCATTAGACTAGCACATCCTTCATTCATCACAATAAAATCAAGCATCAAAAAGTCAATATATATATATTATATATATATATATTTATATATATTATATATATAATATAATATATATATATATATATATATATATATATATATATATATATATATATATATATTATATATATATGAATTTTTATATCTATATATATATCATAAAATATCTCGAGTGTACATAAGTGTGTTCAAAATAATATACAAAAATTGGGACTCAAATGCCCATAATCATGTCCACTACATCTAATGCCCCGGCTCAGGATGAGTAGTTAAGTATGAGACTACTGCTTTGGCCACACGCCTAAGAGTCCAAACCCAGTCTCGTGGCATGCCAACCACGTGACGCTGCATATCTATAGGGAGATCCTCTGTAACCTCCATTAGTACTCGGTGAGTTAATCTCACCAAGTGTCGCTGAACTGTGTGTAGGAGTCGCTATGTATTGGCAGCCACCTCTTTGGCGCCTCGGCTACGATGTCCAGGCCGTGGGAATCCATCTGGTCATATTGGCCCAATATATGGAACATGATCATCATATTAGTCATTTGAATCTTATCAAAAATATTTTTCAAAGTTCATTTTTATATTTGAAAAAAATCATAAAAATCATAAAATTAGTAAAATCATAAACTCAAAAACATTTGTTACCTATGTTGCCCCATGCCACCACTGGTAGTAAAGCTAAATCAAGATCTCCTCGGAAGTCCAAGCTTGCATAGGGGTAATCATCCACTGCCATGATCTACTACTCCCACCAAGAGAAGAAGTCATTGTCGAAAGAAGTCTGTGGAACGTCCCCACCTCCTAGTCATTTCATCAAGTCAGCCCACCTACCCATCCATGGATCTCGTGGGGTGATGATTGAAACTGATACTCTAGGGCAGAGTGTTGGGACCCTCTCAAAGAAGAAAGAGCACAAAATAGTACGATACTCGAAGTTTTTGGTCTACCCTTTTTGATAGATGTAAGCTAGCTCTTCAAGTTGGCGAGAAGAGGAGTACATGAATCAAATACTGTGGTGAGACAATCTACCACCAAGCTCATGGCAAGCTGTGAAGCCTGGTGTAAGGAAACTAATCCGTTCACTCTGGCTATAGTGAATAGGATGATCCTCAATGATAAACTCTCCACATGCTTGATTGGAATTTGACTTCCAACCTTTTCTGGATGACTCGAGCAATATATATGCACATAGTCCTCGATAGAGAGACTACCTCGTGATCTGCCTGTGGAATGTACTACCTCTCCCCTCTTAGGAAAGGCTTGTGATGAAATAAATATCCTCAATCTCTATCTTGAGTGGCATTTGATCAATCATGAATGAGTGATCATCGATGCTCCAGTAGTAAATGAGCATTTTGAGCAAGCGAATGTTTGCTTTCATGTTTGGCATTTTGAAGAACTTTAGAAAATTGCATCCTCTTAAGGCATCCAAGGCCTAAGGATCATTCATAACCTCATCATCCACTGTGACATGCTCTCTTTCCCTCCATGTAACTAGCATCTTGAGGAAAAAACAAGTTTGGACCGTTAGTTTTTTGTTCTGAAGTTTTCACGATGTATAAGCGGGTCCGTTTCATACACAGTCGCGTCTAGGGCCTACGTATACGCGGGTTTCATATATCTAACCCGCATATACGCTGCGACAAATTTTTTGACATAAATTCAATGGTGAAACATGAATTAAAATTTTTAAAACCAATCACAAATGAATGCAAGATGGGTTTAAGGGTTACCTGGTGATTTTGGGAATATTTGAACAGTCAAATTTGGCGAATGGCAAAGTTTGCTTCTTTTTCTTCACTCCTTGTGCTCTCAACTCAAAAGGTAATAATGGTGAGTCAAAAAACTATTTTATAAGCTTTGAAAATGTCAAATATTTTCAAAACTTGATTTTGTTTTGTCTCATGTAACTTTTAACTTGGGATCTTGGAATGTCGAGAGTGGTTTGATTTTCAGGACATTTTGGACGCTTTTTCGATAGTTTCGAGGCGGTTCCATGACTGTTGACCCATCATGGAAAGTATAATATTCTTACTAGCATATAGGTTAGGGAAGCCATTTTTCCATTGCATTTTGCATACTAGCCTCCATTTGTTGATACACTCGCCATAGGGTTGATCACATCGTGTTATGGTTCGTAAACCATCTTCACTCACCTATTTTTAAATCATGACGTGATGGTAGAGCCATCCTTTTCATGGGCATCATAGTTAGCACCTCACTAACATTTGTTTCCCATGATGCTTCGATTTGAGTAGGCTTGGGAGTCCTCTATAGTCATGCCATGACTTATGCAATGAAGACTCATTCCTCTTTGCTTCTTCGCTTTGTTCTGGCCTTATACCCTAGAGGCTCCTTCATGTTGAGTTGTACTACTACATTGCATTTTGATCATTTGCACCTTTTGGCCTTGAGCCAGCTTCACTCGCACTCATGTTTAAGCCAAATTTTGACCATGACATCTGCAAAATCAAACATTCATCCCCTTGACTTTTACAACTTGACACACCCTGACCCGTGGAAGGAACACACCTTTGAGTGTCTTTGACAAGTTTTTGCATCCCTGCATTGAGCATAGGATTGTTCCAATCCCAGGAACTAGATGACTTGTTTCACTGACACTCATTCTTTCCACTGTACTATAACATTCTTTTATTCTTTTTTCCAGCATAAATAAAAAGACAAAAAAATATTATATATTCCAATAAAAGAGTGGGAACGGGACAATATTTCCACTTATTGTTGGCAGCTAGAGTCAATCGTGTCGCCCTTGAACAAAGCACTCAAAACAAAGTCTCCTCCATTTGGGCAGGATTTAGTTTGACTTAGGTATTCCTTGACCTTGTTATTGAGTCAGTTCTCCCCCAATTGGTTATCTCTTCCAATCATATGGAGGGTTCGTTCATGCCTCCTGCATGACAAACTTATACAAAGTCATCATATGCTGCCACATAGTCACATTGAGTCGTGCTTTTGTTCAAGGGAAGTTAGCCCAAGTCAGCCTCTCTGCGGTGTCCCTTGACTCATTTTTCAGTCGGCCATCCCTGGTTGTTAGTGTCTTGTCTATCATCACATTAGTTATATTAGTACTTTACTCGTTCCGGTTTGAGAAGGTCTCCATTGACTTCTTGGTAGCGGGTCTTGTCCTTATCAACGATGACATCTTGCTCTGAGGATAGGCCTAGAGCAACACCTTGGCCCTATTTTCATTATTGATAGGTTACCTTATGCTCAGCATCAATCAGTATCATGGGTCTTTGACTGAATGGTTTCCCTTTTGTTCGACATTAGCTTACACTATCACACAATGGGACTCGTGCAATACCTTGGTTTCCATTTGACCCTATTGGTGGATACCTCACCTCTGTGTCAGATTTCATTAGTGATTGGCTCAGAAGGTTTCTGTCGTGCGCTAACCACATCTTATGTATGCCAGAAACGTGCTTCGGTTGGGTTACTACATCTTTTTCATCTGATTCCTTCCACATTAGTGGCCTACGGGTTACACTCACGCTAGATTGATGAAGGATGGCTTAATGCCATCCTTCTAATAGATCTTTCCCCATTGACTATGACTCATTGCTCTGGGGCAAAGGTCTAGAGTCAATTTGACAGTACCTTGGGGTTTGCATTCATTAGTCGCAGATCCTTCGCTATCGACAGTGGGAAACCATCCTTATCTCCTTATTGATAGATTCTTACAGATGTTCGACTCCAGCTCATCTATTCACACATGTTAGATTGTACTGGGTACCTTGACGCTCATTATCATTATTAGTGAGTGGTTTCCTGTTTGTTAACAGTATACATCAATGACCGATAATCAAACGATTTCTCACATGGTCGACTTCAGATCATTTATTCCCATGGTGTAGAAATGTACCATGACGGTCGGCGAAGACCTAGGGTTGCATCAACATTCATTGGTTCACTTGACAGTTGCTCTTGTTGATGCTATTTGATACCACTCCACCTTATATGTTGCAGTCATTCATGGAGACATTCTATATGCTGGCACCTGAGTTTAAAATGTAGTACCATCTTACTCCATCATGTTCATTTGGTACTTTTGAGATCAGCCTTTGATATCAGTGATTAGCTTCATCCTTCAGCATCATTGACATTCTTGTATGTGATATTCAGACATGTACTTGTTCGATCGTGATCAGATGATCCATTATGTATTTTCCAGTCTTCTATACTTGTATGCTTAGTGGATTCGCTTGAACTTGATATGCAGGCATGCTTTACTTTCTCTGAACATGGGTATGCCTGCCTCAGATAGTGTTTCTTTCTAATCTCCTTTCCTGGCTTGGTAGGCTGAACTCTGGTCAAGTCCTTCTCAGTTTTTGATAGGTTCCTTTCCATGTACTTACTTAATACATTTCAGCCATCATGTACCCCTTTTGACCTCATAGATTAGGGGGCATATATTATAGCTCCAAATCTCACTCTTGATGTTTGTGATGCTGCACTCATGGCCTAGGGAAACCCCTCGTTCCAAACCTGGTCCAAATACTTAAAAAACATTGTTTTACTCCCTATACGCGACATTGTCCTGAGCTAAACGCATGTGTACATGAGTCTATGTAAACCCAACCCACATATATGTCTTAAAACACTTAAAAAAGTGAAATCTCCTTAATTTTGGGTGGAGATCACAGGTTTTACCTGTTGATTACCTACTAGTGCCCGTTCGCCAACCGTCCCCAACGAATTCCCAACTAAAAAACTACTTTGGGAGAAGTATAAAAATGATTCAATGGGAAGGCCTAAGGGAGGAGAGAATAGAGAGAAAAATCATTTTGCTGAGATTATCCCTGATCAAGTTTGAAGATCCTTGTGCTTCCAGCACTTTCCCCATTATAGGAAACCCTTGTTTCTTTGAGTTATGATGTCTTTCATTAGTTGAGATATCCTTGTGTGAGTCATGGAAGGGGCCTTTTGAAGACTTGGGATTGGATGAATCTAGAGAATGGTTCCACTTGGAGCCTGCGAGAGGAAGATTCAGGTGATATCATTCCTTGTTTTACTTTAGTTATCTGCAATAAAGAAACATTTGTCTTGTTCTCGAAATCAATCTTCTTCATGCTTATGATGTTGTTATTATGGTTTGCATATGAATAGTTGTTTCAATTATATAACTAACTACCTTTCAATATTCTATGAAGTTGATTTCTTTATGATGCTTGGTCCATATACTATTATGCTTCTTTGAATTGGTTATTTTGCGGGTTGAAGGATCGAAAGGAACTCCAAGGGGGTTTGGACCCAGGCTGGATCTACCTGAATGAAGGACCCCCAGGTGCACCTATCTTCACATAGTTTGTTTATATTAGTATCATTGCTATGTGGAATGCTTTTTTTTCATTGTAGATAACCCCCGCTCTACTAGGGTATTGACCCAAAACCCTAGGGGACTTTGTCCCTCAACACCAGCACCAGAGTGTCAAGTGATGGTTGCAAATGGAGGAACTATAAATTGCTCAGGGAAGTGCCATAATATCAATCTAATCATGGAGAAATATGTATTGAATAGTATAATTCTTTCCATTCCAATGGGTGGTGTTGATGTTATATTAGGAGTCCAATGCTTATAATCATTGGGGATGATAGCTTTTAATTTTCAAGAACTTTTCTTGAAATTTTTCTAGGAAGGAAAGGAAATTGACTAATGGTATCACAAGGAAACTTGGAAATATAATTAGCTCTAATGGCATGAAAATTATTTTGAAAAAGGAACAATGAGGGGTAAATGCACAATTATGCTCTCTAGATGTTCAAACATTTAAGTCACATGTTTCTCCATATCTCCAAAGAGTCCTTGACAACCATTCAAATGTATTTGAGACTCCCAAAGGTATTCCACCTATTTGTGATCATGGTTATGCTATTCACTTGATTCCCTGAAGTATTCCTTCAAACATCAAACCTTACAAATATCCTTATGCCCAGAAGAGTGAAATTGAACATATGGTTGCAGTAATGCTAGAGGCAAGTATAATTCAATCTAAGAAAATGTTCCTTATATTTTCCAGTAGTTTTTGTGCACAAGAAGGATGGATCATGGCTTATGTGTCCAGATTATAGATAACTCAATAAACTCACTATTAAAGACATATTTTACATTCCTGTCATTGATGAATTGTTGGATGAACTACATGGAAATTTACTTCACTAAGCTAGATCTTTGCTCAGGATATCATCAAATTAGAATGAAGACAGAAGACATTCCGAAAAAATCATTCATAACTCATGAAGGTCATTATGAATTTTTGGTCATGTATTTTAGTCTTACTAATGCACCTTCCACATTTCAAGGTTTGATGAATTCTATTTCAAACCCTTAGAAAATTTGTGTTAGTATTTTTGGAATGATATAGTAATCTCCAACAAGTCTTGGAAAGATCATATTCAACATGTTGACAGGGTGCTCAAACTATTGGAAGAGAAACAATTGTATGAAAAACCCTCCAAATGTTTCTTTGGGGTACAAAAAGTTGAATATTTGAGTCATAGTATATCTCGTGAGGGTGTTAAGGTAGACCCTAAAAAAATTAAAGCCATAAAGGAATTAAAATCCTCACAACCTTAAGGCATCTTCGAGGATTTCTCGAGCGATTAGGTATTATCGCAAGTTTGTTAAGGATTATGGGAAAATAAAAGCACCACTAACAACATTACTGAAGAAAGATGCATTTTTTTGGACTCAAGAAGCAACTAATGCCTTTGAACATCTTAAAGAGGAAATGCGCCTAGCTCCAGTCTTAGCCACACTAGACTTCACAAAAACCTTTATTGTGGAATGTGATGCCTATGGAAATGGCATTGGTGTTGTTTTAATGAAAAAAGGAAGACCCATTACTTTTGAAAGTTTTCCAATCAAGTGAAAGTATTTACACAAACCTATTATGAGAAGGAAATGTTGGCAATACTACATGCTCTCAAAAAATGGCGCCCTTACCTCATGGGAAGACACTTCAAGGTAAAGAATTACCATGATAGTCTTAGATACTTCTTGGAACAAATATTATCTTCAAAGGAGAAACAAAAAATGGGTCACAAAGATGTTGGGTTATGAATTTGAAATCACCTACAAAAGAAGGAAGAAAAATATCGTTGTAGATGCACTCTCAAGAAGGGATGAAGATGTGGAAGCATTGCTATGTTCCATTTATAGTATCCAACTTGATTGGATAACTAAAGCAAGGTATGAATGGAAAAATAACGAAGAGGTTTGGACTCTTATTCAAAATTTGCAGTAAGATCCTAGTGCATCTAATACATTTATATGGAAAAATTATTCATTATGGTACAAAGATTGCTTATATCTATGTAAGAACTCCCAACTCAAACAAAAGGTTAAATTACACACCTCTCCTATAGGGGGGCACTCAGGATTTTTAAAAACTTACCACAAGGTCATGAATTTTTTTTTTTTGGATGACCATAAATGTTATGAAACCAACTCACAAAAAGATAGAAAAGATAGATCAACGCCTTATAATTCAGCCTCTTCAAGGGGGCAACCTCCTTTACATTACACAAATGAAAAATTCTTAGATGATACAAATGAAAAGACCTCCTTTCTATATAGAGGAGTCTAAGGGGTCATAATATAATTAGAGCCGACATAAAAATAATAATGTAAGGGCACAATAATAACAATAGTGGGCTTCTATGGGGCATAATAGTAACAATATGGGGACTACATGGGTACAAAAATCTAATAAGGGGGTTGTACTAATAACAATAAGGGGTCACACTAGTAGTATAGGGGCCTAACATGCCCCTCTCCTTCAAAAAGTGTTGTCCTCAACACTTGAGTAGTTCTTGATGCTTCTGTATAAAATTCTTGTCCTCCCATGTGGAATCTTCAGTAGGTAAGTTCTTCCACTTGATGAGATACTCTGAAATTGATCGATTTCATAGTTGTCGAGTTCTTTATTTCTGTGACTGCTCCAGGTTCAAATATGATTTTTCCTTCCTCTTCAAGTTCTAGAAATATTGCTTGAATTGGGATCTTCTGCAACTTTTGAATGAGTGGCCATACTTCTTCGTTCTTATTCCATTCATCCCTTGCTTCCTTTATCAAATTTGGTTGGATAATTGTACCAACCTCTACCATTTCTGCAACCATATGTTCAATTTCACTCCTTTGGGCATATGGATATCTATAAGGCTTGACGTTTGGAGGAACACATCCTGGAATAAAATGAATAGCATGATCATGATCAAGAATATGTGGGAGACCTTTGGGAGTATCAAATACCTTGGAATGACTGTCCAAGCCTTTTTGGAGATATGGAGAAATACATGATTTCAATGTGCGAACAGTTAGTGAACATAATTGTGCAATTACGCCTCGTTGTTCTTTATTTAGAAGCTTTATCATTCCGTCAGAGTTGATTATCTTTCGTGGTTTCCCTGTGATACCCCTTAATTCAACTTCGTTTCCTTCCAAAGAAAATTTCATAAAACATTCTTGAAGTAATGAGTGGGAAACCTACTATGAAAAGAAGGACTAGAGGGAACCCTCATTATTTTTAACCACACTCACTTGGAATTCTTTCTGAGATGCCATAAAGGAACAATATTATCCTCTCATGAGATATGAAGATAAATACATAAAGTGGACCATGTTGTGGTAGGGAAGGCACCAAGATGTGCTAGAGTTCACAAATATTTTTCATACCTTTCACACAAATTTGGGCATAGTCAAGGATTATGAGTGGCATTTGTTACTCAGGTATCGCGGTTGTCTACATAAGTAAATCCAAGACAAGATGGAGTTCCTGAACATATTGTCACTTAGCGTTGCCTATCGATATGTTGTCAAGATCGAGCAGAAATTTAAATAGAAGAAGTAAGACTTTGGATCTGTGAATCCGAAGTAAGGGAAAGGCACCCCCAAAATGTAGAAAAAAGGACGAAGCCAAGGTGAGGTGACCCAGGAAAACTGACTAAAGCCACAATCAAAGAAAAACACTGCAAAGAAAAAGAAGGACACAAGGAAATGGTATGAGTTCCATAAGAGCCCTACTCACAACACAAGTGAGTATCTAGCCAAACAGTCACTGGTGGTCGAATTGAAGGCTTCCGAATCAGATGCATGTTCTGACTTTGGGTTAGAACCTGAAAAGGGGAATGACATAGGGAAGAAAATTATTGACGTAGACCCCAGTTCCAACATTGCCACCACCAAGATCTAGAAGAATTAGCTCGGAGATCTATATGAGGGGGAGCAGCTCTTCCACTCAAAGATGTGGGTGAAGGGTTCTTCGTTGCAGTTCATTGTTGACAACGGAAGCCAAAATAACCTTATTTTAGCAGAGGTCATGAAGTTGTTCGGCCTACTGACCACACCACACCCACAACCATACACCATCGGGTGGCTTCACCAAGGACGAGATCTTTGTCACAACCAACAATGTTGCCTTCCCTACAACATCAAGCCCTTCACAGATGAGGTATTATGCGATGTTGCTCCTTTTGAAGTTTGTGATGTATTATTAGGCCAACGATACTTGTGGAAGTATCATGTTGTGTATGATTATATGCCTTTAACTATTATTATTTATTTGGGCAATAAGTTATACAGGACATTGGTGGTACCACCACCTACTGCCATCTCTTTGATCTTTGTGAAGCAATTCAATAAGATCATTTCCTAGACCAAGAAATTTGTCTTCCTTATGATTCACCCTCGAGGAAATAAGAATATTGTGGCCACATCCACAACCTCCAAATAGGGCTCCTCTACATGGAAGCAGCAGATGGACAAGGTCGTGGAGGAGTACATGGACATCTTCACCTCACCCACAAGGGTACCGCTACACTGTCAGGTCAAGCACTCCATCAATCTGACCCTGGGCGCCTCGCTACCCAACAGACTAACATATTGATGCTCTGTTCTAGAGAATGATGAAATCAAGAGGAAGATTCAGTAACCGTTATAGAAAGGGCACATCAGGCCAAGTTCATCACCCTATGGGAGCCCAATCGTGTTGGTACATAAAAATGATTGGACCTAAAGACTCTATATTGACTATCGGGCGTTGAATAACATCATTGTCTAGAATATGTGTCAAATCCCATAGATTGATGAACTTTTGGACTTGCTCAAGGGGACCAAATATTTTAGCAAGATTGACTTGAAGTTTGCTTATCACCAGGTACTAATCGAACCCTCAGATGTGTGGAAGATTGCCTTCAAACCAAGGAGAGCCTTTTCGAATGGTTGGTCATGCCTTTTGGGTTGATGGATTCCCCCACAACCTTCATGAGGCCGATGGACGACATCTTACGATCCTTCACCAAATCGTTTGTGGTAGTGTATTTTGATGACATCCTGATCTTCACCTAGAGTTAGGAAGAGCACCTCCACCATATTTGACAAGTCCTCCAAACCGTAGTACAACAGAAATTGTGTGCCAATTTGGATAAATGGACTTTTGGTATGATCCAGGTTCAATGTATGGGGTACATCATTAATGAGCGAGGTGTGCATGAGGACCCAACCATGATACACGTTATTCGAGATTGGACAACCCCAACCACTCTAACAGAGCTCCACAACTTTCTAGGTCTTGCCAATTTCTACTGTAGGTTCACGTTGGAGTTCTCTCATATCACTTGGCCTTTGAGTCAAGTCAACAAGAGTGGAGCGAAAGAAAATTTATTTTGGTCTGAATCCCAACATAAGGTGTTTTCTTATTTGAAGCATCGCCTCGGCTCTACACTAGTGATCACATTACTAGACCTGCACAACTGTTTGAGATTGAGACAGATGCCTCTGACTATGCTATTGGTGCAATTCTTACTCAGCAGGGGCATCCAGTGGCATATCACAGTGAGACACTTTAAAAAATAGTCTGAAATTATCCCACCTATGACAAAGAGATGTATTCCATTGTGTAAGCCTACTGATAATGGAAGCATTACATTCTGGGGAAGGAAATTGTCTTCCACATAGACCACCGGCCCCTGTAGTTCATATAAACAAAAGGATTAAAGTTGCAGAACGATCACCATCAGAACTGGTCCACATAACTACAACAGTTCATTCGAACATTAAGTATAAGAATAGAAGCACCAATAATGTTGCAGACTACATTAGCCAACTGTCAGTCATGGCACTGACCACTTTGCTCGACTCTTATGGACACGATACTTCAAGGTGGATGCATCTTTATAAGAGCGATCTAGAATTTGACAACACATACCAGATGCTCCTAGAAGGTAAGAAAGTTCCCGATTATCACCTCGAGGGTGCATTGTTATGCCACCTAGGACACCTATGTGTTCCTTCAAGCAGGTGTGCCAAGATTATTTCGGAGGCACACTACAGTCAAGTCGCTGGACATTTTGGAGTAGAGAAAATAGTGGCAGTGTCGCATAAGTATTTTTATTGTCTAAACCTTCCACAGGATGTTGGGAAGTACATCAAACCCTGCACTACCTGCACCATTTCGAAACTGGCCATCAAGAAGCAAGGTCTATATACCCCTTTTCCTACACCTAGTTGCCCTTGGGTATCCATCTCCGTGGATTACATGTCAGACCTTCCTTCTATTAAGCATGGCAACAACTGTGTTTTCGTGGTCACTAACATATTCTAGAGATGGTCATTCTAGTTCCCCGCAAGAAGAGTATCACAACAGAAGCCACTACTAAGCTCTTCTTTGAATGAGTGTGGGTAAATTTTAGGATCCCATGGTTTATTATCCTATATCGAGACAACATGTTCCTAAGTACATTTTGGTCAATCCTTTGGTCGATGTTGGATACCAAGCTCACTAAGTTCACGACCTTCCACCCCCAAAGTTATGGCTAAACAAAGGTCATCAACAAGATGATCGTACACTGACATTGTGTGCATGTACAACTCAACACATCCACACACATGGGATGAAATCCTCCCCTATTTCCATCAAAGTTACAACAGAGCTCTCCATAGCTCAACTAGCCACAGTACCTTTCAGGTGGGGTTAGGATTCTATCCATTATCTCCCATTGATGTGACCATATTATTTGCAGCTACTTCGGAAGATTCGTCTCATGTCCAGGCCAAAGTTGACAGGGATAACAACTTCATTGAGCACATTCAACACATTCGTCAATAGGTTACATGACATATTGCACCAAGCCAATGCTATGTACAAGTAGTGTCATGATCAGCATCGGGTGCCACACAGGTTCTAGGTGGGCGAAAAAGCTTGGTTACATTTGTAGAAGGAGTGCCTCGTTGGGCCCCACTACAAACTTTGCGCACTTTGATATGGGTCGTACACCATCACCAAGGCTATAGGGGACAATTCCTTTGATCTCAACATTCCATCATTCCTAGGCCTATAACCAGTATTCAATGTGGACCGGTTGTGACCATACTTTCCCCCATTTTTGGACACATCCAACGTCATTGAGCAGCTGCCACCAATAGAGCTCAACCCAAGCCGCATCGAATATTCCACAACTGACAGAATTATGGACACACATATCAAGAACACTTGCCAATAGAGGATCCAACTATATCGATTTGTCAAAGTAGGCCAACTCCTTCACTAGGGCAATTGGTTCACTAGGGACTAGGTTCAAAAGAAATTTCCTCACCTCATGGAGGCTCTACACGCAATGGGGACCATTACTTCCTAAGGGGGAGGGACTAATCCAGGTGGACATTGGTGGTTACCCGCCTATTCCACATAGACCTCCACTCGGTTTCTTTTGTTTCCTTGATTATAACAACATTTACTATTTTAACAGTTTTCGAGTCCCAAACTTTCGAAGTTGTTTTCACCCCCTAAATGACGTTTTTTTAGGTTCGCAACAGGCCTATTCGACTATGTCTATGGGTATGCCTATGGGGCTGTCATAAGTGTTGTAGTAATCAGAGAGATATTTCCAACAAGGTATCGCACATGCCAAATGGAGATCATATGACCAAGTTACAACCCTGGGAATTTGGCTTCCCAACTAACACCAATGGGGCCCACAATTTCTTGGTATTCCATCTCTTGGGGTTAGTATTTTGGTTGTTTAGGGTTTCCCCTTATTTTTCAATAATACGAAGGCCCTTGAGCCTCATTATAACACAATTAAGAGGCAAGTAGCCGCCACATCTCTTCTTAGAGATAAGCTACCATCGCTCAAGCTAATTAATTTCCATTCTATATGTAAGCATATTTCAGTTCTTTAATATTAATGAAAAGAAGTTTTATTTATGTTGCATATATGTATTTATGTTTGTATCTGTATTTTGTTGCATTCTTGTATAATTCTGGATCATTTAAAATTAAGGAAAAAATGATAAATAATAAATTAAAAAAAAAAATGTTTAAAAACGTTTTTCCAATTTTTACACAACAATCAAATTAGAATACTTTTTCAAAAAACAAATCAAAAAATATACAATCGATCTAAATGATGATTGATCTACTAAATATTATTATTTACAATAATGTATTTAAATATATTATTATTGTTTGTAATAATATATTTTAAAAGTATTTATATAATTTTATTGTTAATTTCGGAATATAACTTTTGGAATTTTAGTTTACTTATTAATAATTATTTGGTGGATGGTAGAGTATTTCTTAGTGCAATTAAATTAATAATAATAATAATATATAATTTAAATAAATAAAGTTATTGTGGTCATATTAGGTTGTTGAGTGTTTTTTAGCACAATTAATAATAATTATTATTATTATTTAAAATAAAGCTATAATTTAGTTAATATGTTTGTTTTTCTAAATTTTGGCAATGTGAGATGTATGATAAAGTGTGTGTTCTAATGTTGATTTCTAACATCTATTTACTTTAGGAGTAGTCTAACTTAAAGAAATGACATTTTTTCTAGTTAATTTTAATCAAAATCCCGCAGAGATTTTAAAAAACTTGAGGTTAGGTTATTTAATCCGTAGAATTTGAGTGCCCAAGGGGGTTTTTCGGGGTGCTAAACCAATTTATGCATTTTAAACAACAAAAAATCACATTATTTATTGAAATTTGTTTGCCGGATTTCGGTGAAAAAATGTATTTCATCTTTAGGTTAGACTACGCCATTACTTTATATTGTTGCACTAATTACTCTAAAAACTATAACTATACCTCTTTATGTTATTAGAATGAAAGTCACCTTGTATAATGAGGGTTTTTATGTTTATAAGAGTATAAACATCAATGATTAAATCATTATAATAATAGAAAGGAATGGGTTTTTACATTTGAGAGATGATGTATATATTTATGTAAAATTGATCTTCAACATTTATGGTTAAGAACAAATTAAAAATTCATAATGATCCCAAAATTAACAAAAAAAAAAGTGGAAATCTGGTTAATTTTTAAATTTTAATCATAAAATATTTGTGATGAATTTTTATAAAGATATTTTAAATTTTAAGAATTAAAAAAAAAAATTTGATGATTTGTAAATAAAATATTTTTTATTTATAAAATTTTGACAAATTATTTTTGGAAAAAAAAATGAAATGATTTTTTTAAGTATAAAAATTAACAAAGCTTAAACTTTACCTCATAATTTTTTCCATCTATCTCTATGTGAGATTAAAAATAAAAAATAAAAGTCTATCACTTTTCATTTAACAAAATAAATCCAATTTCATAAACAAAATTATATATAATTCTTTAAAAAATTATATATTTTATTGAAAATGCGTATCATTAAATTAAATTAAATTAAATTATATATCTATATATATATATATATATATAAACTATAACTTTTCAAACACAAATACAAAAATATTCTAAATTTGTTATTTATTATTCAATTTCTTCCGTAACCACATTTTTTCCACTTCTTACTTCAACATACAACTCCTTACTTCAGAAAAAGAAAAGAAAAGAAAAACATTGAGCCTTTTCTATTAATTTGCAAATTTAAAAGTGAGTTAGAAGTAAATCATTGACATTTCCATAAGAGATAAGTGACTTATTCATCCATCATAATACTCTCTTATATTAAGCAAAATATAATGGATAAAAGAATTGATATTTTCAATATATATATATATATATATATAAGCTTAGTAGTACTTTTCTATTCATTCATCAATAATCAGGCAAGTTACAAACATATAAATCATTCGGTGGCTTCAACCTGCCCAGTGGGAAACCAGGTCTCTTGGCCACCGAATTGCATTATAATCCATCCAAAACATAAATAGTCTGAGTCTTTCTAACCAAGCCTTATAAGGCTTATAGTCTGGAAACCAACTAGTAAGCATGAAACTATAAACATAAATGCTACTCGACATATACAACAAAATTTAAACAAAAATTATGAGACATGAATTCCAACAAATATTCATCAGACGATTCCACCGGAGTAGGATCTTTGGCACTTGAGGCTGGCAATTCAAATTGTGGCAGGCATGGAATATGTCGCTCGATGTGGCCCAAGTCAGCATTCTAGTGCTTCAGCTGAAGTTGAATTAGTTGGAGCTCTTTCTGAATGTCTTAGAGACCTAGGTCTGACTCAACATTTTCTATTGTGTTGAGGGAAGAAACCATTGCTTTGGCCACAATACATTTCATAAGCCAAAAGAGATGAACGGACTATTTATACAAGGTGAGGTGGTCATGGGTATACCTAGGGTCAAGGATCAGGTCACCCTAATCCTCTGCTGGTGGCTCGAGCGCAACTTTCAAATTCAACATTGCCTCCCATGTCACAATCAACTACTTCACTTGGGTCGGGGTCCCTTCACAGCATGCTTGAACTGTGGCCTGTAGAACCTCAAAATTATTTTTCCTACCCCTCCGATGCAGAGTCCAACGAACCGATTTCTTTTCCTTTTCCACCCTTGTTTCTACGGCCCCGACTGCCACAACCGAAGGCCCCACCATGAGGAGGAGTCTTCACCATGATGAATAGAGCCGTACCACCCTTCTTCAGCCTTCTCACACCTTCCCACGCTTGAGAGCCAGCCTGCTGAACAAAGACCGGAGGGGGAGGCATCTTAGGTAGACTTGGAATATAATTAATACAGAGAACCACCTAAAAAATGAACATTGACTTAATGTAAGGGCATAAAAACAAAAAAAGTGTCGAACGACACTGCACCACTCTATAATTCCACCACCTGAGCCAATACACAGAGACAAACAGTGACCCTCCTAGAGTGTGAGTTACGACCTTAATAGGAAAGGTATTCCCCATACGCCCCTGAGCCCAAAGATGTAAACTCGGCCCCGATCAATAACCAAAACCTTTACTCACCACAGGGTTTTCCAATATAATTCAGACTTAAAATGGGAAAACAAATTATCAACATGCATAGGAAACATTATGAAAAAGATCTGGAAACCAGTAAACATGCCCATGCGGGATATAATGTTGCCAAAAAATATAGATATCGACACAACATATTCTAAAAGGCTAATATTTCCAGTCACAGAAACTGCTAAATTAGCTATTGTTTCTTTTCCCCTCTAGACATCAGGTGTATCACGAATAGCAACCTCCAACCCATAATATAGGATATGCATAATAACATACCAAATTGTATACGCCAACCTCGAGCAAAGATGGGCAATGTCTGAGTATATCCCCCATGTTCCAGGCACAATGAACCTATAAACAACAAACTTAGACTCCCTTAGATGTTGAGGACACCAGTTCATACACTGGACAAATGTTCTTAAATCAACCTCCACTCCCACCACTTGTAGACGTTGAGGATTACCAAACTTCATGTCGTGGATCTGCAAAGATCTACAACCCTTCACAATATCAAGACAAGAGAGTGTGTGAGGGCATGGGAGAGACCACCCACCATCCCAAACATTTACTTGCTCGGACATGTCAATCAACCCATACAGACCTCCAATTGCCTCACACCTCGATCAGAGAAAATATATAATTTTAATTTTAATATTTATATTATAAAATGATAAATATATAATAAATTATTAGATAAATATTTTTATTATAATTTATAAATATGAATTCTAGAGTCTATAAAATATTATTAAAAAAATAGGCATACCATGACCTTCCAAAAATCATATACACAACTTCCATGATTTGTATAACTATACTCTTTTTTTTCAATAAGAAATATTATATATTTAAATAATAAATTTCGAAGAAAGGAAGCGAGTACAAAATCATATCATCACTCCCATAAATCATACACACAACTTCCTTGATTTATGGTCTCCATTTTTGTATTATATTTATAAAAAGAAAAATCATTAGATCTCGATGTTGACTTCTTAGGTTCAAGGTCAATATAGGGGACAGATTTAAGTAATTTAGTCCTTAAGGATATTGAGTATTGATTTGAGGTTTTTGGTGATTATGTAATAATGTTAAAAGTTTTTATTGTGATGGATTACTAGTTTTAGTGGTGGGGCAATTTTTTTTGTTCTTCTTTGTGCTCGAGCTCAATTTTTATAAGTAATATGTTAGCATAGTGTGATTAGGTTGAAAGTGTGTAATATTTTATGGATAGACATCCAATTTGATGTATCTTGAGACACCTTGACTCTTGTTAAGTCACAAATTATTAGTATATTTGTCTTGACTCTTAGATATACTCTTGGGTTAGAATTGCAGTCAAAAGTTTTGATTTTTGGGCCTAGTATAAATTACTCCAATGGGTTATTGATTTCCATGGTTATATATAATATTTATGTGATAAATAAAAAAACCAGTTTTTTTAACCCAAACTAAAAAGATATTTATATTTCAAAAAAATTGTATTCGAGGCACAGTTGCACAACTTTTACAAGTATTTTTTGTTGGTCCAAACTGAACAACATTCTAGTAAGAAAAAAAATTCTAAACTGTGATCCAAAACTACACCCTGGAGTAGGCACATGGGTGTTACATTGTTCTAGAAATGCTAGCTTGTAGATCCTCTAAAAAATATCAACTAAAAACTAGCACTTACAAAACATGGTTTGCAGGTAGGCTTAAGGAACTAGGGTTAAGCTTAGAACCCCATCCACTTTAAGGTTTCCTTTTGCTAGATGGAACCCCTCACTCAGGGGGAGGTTTGTGCCTTCTTGTTGTTATGCTTATGGACATGAATAAATGATTTAGAGTGAAAGCTTCCTATCATATGATAAGTCCTTTTTACAATAGTTTTGAGTTTGATGTCATATGAAAGAGATTCATTTAGGAGATGGTGCAAAAGAATGGTAGAGTCACCAATAATAATGAGATCTTGAATGTTTCTCTTTGTAACCGAAGAGAGACCTTGCAAAAGTGTGTAGTCTTCTACGTGGTTGTTTGTGGTGATTCCTATACCCCATAAGAAGGGTTATTCTCGTTGATCCTTAGGATGATACATCACCCACCTCCCACGCTTGCCACCCATTTTTTTTTCAATTGACAGTGAGGTATTTGCTAGTTTAACTTGGATTTGGATTAATCATTTATCACTTATTTGATAATAATGTTGTAGTAGGTTCACAATAAGGGTTGTACTAGAGTCCACATTGACCAAATGACACTAAATGAACCATCTCAACAACAAGTGAGTGGTGACAACTTACCAAAGATTATTTTAACAAGTCTACTTATTCATGTTGACAAATAATGTCTACTAAACAAAATCATCTTTGAAGGGTTTTGACCCAAAAGTATTGATGAATACATACACATATTTGAAAGTGACATTGGATTTTGAGTAGATTATGAGTTTCACAAGTATTCTAGTCCAACTTTATTGTAAAAATGTTTTCATACACATCAATGTGCTTTTGTCTTCCAACTATTTAAGCTCATGACCTCTCATACTCCACATTGGATTGGAGGATGCTTGACAAACCATCTGAATAATTATCAATTGGTGAAAAATTAGTCAAATATTACTTTAAAATGAGTGCTTATTCATGTTAATATAAACATCTATTTAACAGATATCTCCTTCAAATAGTGTTATCATAAGTATGAATGGACACTTGCGGAGATTTCAAAGTGTCAATAAATGGTGAGCATAAGTTCAATAGGTCTAGGTATTCTAATCCAACTTATTGTAACAATGATTATGTGTGGATAAGCGTGCTTTGATTTTCAAACAATTTGAATCAATGACTTCCAAGAGTCCACATTGTCTTGGGGCATGAGATAATCCACCCACACACACACACACACACATATAAGGATGGATGGGGCAATGTTTTTTTTTTCATAGGTGATTGTGCTGTTGATAGGTTAGTATAAGTGTAACTTAGTGAGTGCATGTTTTAAGTAAATTTAATGTGATTATTTTTTGCTTCAATTGATAATGAAGTATCTATTAGGTTAATTTTGATTTGGATTAACTTTTTATTGCTTATTTTGATAATAATGTTGTAGTATTTCACAAAAAGGGTTGTACAAAAATCCACTTTAACCAAAGGATGCTAAATAAACCATCTTCGCAATAAATGAGTGGTGGCAACTTAGACAAAATACTCCTTTGATAAGTCCACTTATTTGTGTTAACTTGTAAGTATTGATGCATACATACATAGATTTGAAAGTGTCATTGAATGTTGAGGAGATTGTTAGTTTTACAAGTATTCTAGACCAACTTTATTGTAGCAATATTTTCATGGGAATCAATGTAGTGACCTCTCAAAGTCCACATTGGATGTACTTATTCAAGTTGACTATAAACATCTGTTAAACAAAATCATCTTCAAAGGATGTTGAGTTATAAGTATTGATTAACACATGTGCATATTTAAAAGTATCATTGAATTTTGATTAGAAATTCAATGTTGCAAGATTTGTAGCCTAAATTAGGGTAACAATGGTTTCATGTGCATAAGTGTGCTTTGAAATTCTAATGGTGTGAACCCATTCCCTTCAAGAGACCACATTGGCTTAGAGGACATGGAGCAAAACTATGTAAGCAATAAATCAATGATGACACCTTAACCAAAAGATTAACAAGTGTAGTTGCTCATGTTGGCCATAAACATCTATTAAACATAATACTATTCAAACGATGTTGACTTATAAGTATGGGCGAATACAAGCATAGAATTCAAAAGTATCATTTAATGTCAAGTAAATGTTCAATATCACTAATATTCTAATCCAACTTAATATAGAAAATTTTTCATTATTATATATTAATTTGACAAAAACTTAATTTTATAATAAATTAGTGAAATTTTACTTCCTTTAATTTAAATTCAATTACCATAAAATTTCCATAAACTAAACTTACTAAAAATTAACCTATTCTAAATGGTAATAATAAAGTATATAAAATCAATATTTTTTTAATTTTTCTTAATAACTTTCACCTAGAGCTATCATAAAATTAAACATGAAATTTACTAAAATTATATATTTTAAATTATTTAAATAAATTTAATATTTTAAAATATTAATATTTAATATAATTGGATATATATTAAATATTTTAAAAAAATATTATGAAAAATTAACCATTCCTCCCCCTTCTAAACAATATATATATATATAAGTGTTTTTCTCCCCAATAAAAAAATTGTAATTTTCATTATATTAATATTGAAAATTACATGTTGTATCAACTGCATAAAGTATTATGCATGTATCAGAGATGGACCAAGTCATCTATCCCAGTGTATCAGTTCAAAATCATCCATAAATTACACAAATAATATATATATATATATATATATATATATATATATATATATATATATATATATATATATACGAGTAGTGTATATATATGTTTGATGTATGAAATAAACTGTGAAAGTTATATTTGTCAATGATCAAATTGATTGATCAGTCGGTGCTATTACCCCCATATGCTCGATGAAAGGCATGTGGTAGTACTAGTAGTTGTCCTGGTCTCTATGTTCCAGGATTAACCATTGGCCACTGGGTTGATGCGCGGCTTCCATGGAAAGACTGTTAGAAATCTGATTCCTTTCCTTGTAGATGTGAAAGAAAACAATTAGATCAAATTGTGATTTTAAAGAAATAATCTCTTCCAGTAGACCTCTGAGTGTTTTCACGTGACATTGTGTATGTGTTTTGAACCAATCAATCACAATTTTTGAGTCTCCAAAGATTTGTATCCAGGAGCAGTTCTTCTCAAGTGCAAAAATGAGGAGTAATCCTAAGCTATTTAGTTCAGCATAGTTGTTGGTGCCACGACCAAATTCCATCTTAAGTTTGAAATAGTGATTGTCTGCGAGGTATAATATGGCTCCTCCCCCACAACCAATTTCTTGTGCTGATCTGTTAAAGTATGCCCATGGAAAGGATTGATCAATGTTTTCAAGCGTAATGATCCGGGTTTGGGATTTTGGTTCCTCATCCGGTATTAGTCAGTACAGGGACTCTATATTTGAGAAAATGTTGTTCCAATGTATGATAGAGTCCTGAAATATGATTTTATTCCTAGTTAGCCATATACTCCAACAGACAAGAAGAGGAAGGTTCAGATTTTCGGACCCTGAGGAGCTCCATCACGATTTCCATGCGCTTAAAATATTTTCCCCTTGCCATCTATTATTAATATCAATGGATATATACAACTAATTCCATACCTGTAGGTTCATAGGGCACCAAAGGAAAAGGTGATGGATTGATTCAGATTGTTCCTTGCAGAGGCAGCAATGGGAGGGGTCATGAAATGATCTATTGTGTAGATTATCATCCATAAGTGCTTTGTTGGTTAAAAGACACCACATGAATAGTCATGTTTTGGGTGGTTCCTTTAACTTCCAGAGGGGTTTCCACCACCAATCGTCCATCTCTGGTTCATGCTCAGATAAAATGAAAGAGTATCCTTCCTTAGGGGTATATTGTCCGCGAGGAAAAGCAACCCAAATTAATTCATCCTCACGATCTGAGATTCTGACATGGGTTTCTTTTAGAGTTCTGGTATATTGGTTCCAATCATTTCCCCAATTTTCAGGGATCATGAAATCACATGTCGATTTCCAAGCCTACGATCATGAGATCATGAGATCATGAGAAGCTGTGTTTTCTTCGTCAACAATCTGGGATAGATATTTTATGCCTGCTGATTCTAGGTATTTCCTAAGTTTGATCGGTAGCAGGTGGGCATTCCTGTAGCCCGATCAAGCATCTTGTCCAATAAAAACATGTTTTCTAGAGCCGATGCGCCAAGTCAATCCACTCTTAATGACAGATATGGAATGTGTGATTTCTCTCCAGATAGTGGAGATCCCTAGTCTGTTCCTAATCGGGCTTCGGAGCCATTCAAGAGCTGATTATGGATGGATGTACTTGTGATATACCACCTCTTTCCATAAATGGGTGGTGTTGAGTATCTATCAACCCATTTTAGCTGTGAGCACTTTTGAGAAACAATTTAAGTCCTTTAAACCACAACCACCCCACTTTTTGGGTTTTGCAATGCAGTCCCATTTGACTAGAGCAAAAGTCCTGCCATCATGATTTCCTCTCCATAAGAATATGTGACAAATTTATTGAATTCTATCGGTGATACCTTTAGGGATCCATGCTAGTGCCATCTAATAAACTGGTATGGCTTCTAGTACAGATTTTATGAGCACTAATCTACATGCTCTAGATAGCCATCTCTGCTACCATATATTAATTCATCATTCAATTTTGGATATGAGCCAAGTCCAATCAGCTATTCGATAGTTATTCGGATTCAAATGATATCCCAGATACTTGATTCCATCCTCCATTTCCAAGTGTCAATATTGTAATTATTGTATAGCATATCTTCTTTCATTGAGGGAACAGTTGACTGTCATGATGGAGGATTTGTTTTGATTCGCATCCATCCCAGTGGCTTTATAGAATGGAGTTAGTATTTGCAGGAATTTGGAGGTTTCTCTAATCGATCCATCAAGAAATATGAGTACATCATCAACATATAATAGATGCGATATGTAGATAGCATCTGTCAATTTTACTCCATGTATATTCCTGACAGATCTAGTAGAGTAAGTAAGTCTACTTAATCCTTCCATGATCAAAAGGAAAAGCAAGGGGGATAAATGGCATCCTTGTCTGAGCCCCATCTCAGTATGAAAGAAATTTGAAGTAGCTCCATTTATGAGAATGTTATAGGAAGAAGGTGTGATACAACACATGATCCAGTTAATGAATGAGTGGCGAAAACCAATATGGGTGGGAATAAGTTGTAGATAGGTCCAGCTAGTATGATCAAAGGCTTTGGAAAGGTCAATCTTGAGGATGATGCTTTTGAGGTTTTTGATTTTGATGGAGTGAAGGTCCTCTTGAGCAGTACCTATGGCTTCATGAAAATATCTATGGTTGAGGAAAGAAAATTGTTCTTTTGAGATATGTTGGGATAAGATAGGTTTTATGCGATTATCAATGATTTTAGAGATGATTTTGTATATGCAATTGCAAAGGGAGATAGGTTGATAATCGTCAAAAGTTTGGGGGTTGTCTGATTTGGGGATAAGAGAAATAAAAGTGGAGTTAAATCCTTCATACATATTTCTAGATATTCTACAATCTTCAATCATTAGGAGAAGGTCCTTGCCAATTAACTAAAATAAAGTAAGAAAGAATTTGATGGGCTAGCCATCTGGGCCTTGGATTTTATCTTTTTTTAACCATTTCAGTAGCACTTCTATTTCTCCCATAGTGATCGGCTTGTTCAATTTCTCCAAGTCCTCATCTTCCACAAATCAAGGCATTGATCTGGAAATGCTAAGTATCTTAGATATTGTTGCTACTCTGGGGGCTCTGAAAATATCACTGAAATGTATGTTACCCATATTTTCTAGTTAATTCAAGGATGAGGCCTCCTTTCCTGATTGATCTCTTAATTTCCATATTGTATTGGTTGTATTTCTCCCCCTTGCACATTGCTAAAAAAAGATTGTATTTTCATCCCCTGCTTGAAGCCAAATGGCTTTGCTTTTAAGTTTCCACTCTTCCCCTCTTTGTCTTAATAGTTTGATCTTATCTGGTTCCAGTCTTGTTAGGTGTTCTTTTTGTTCCACAGATTGGAATCTAGATTAGTCTGATTCTAATATTGCAGCGAGTTTAGCTTCAATCCTCAATAATGTGCCTTCATCCCTTTTCTTCTTGTCCTCGGCCAACTCCCTCATTTTGTGATTTAGGCGAGATGGGTTATTTGCAATGACAGCTGTAGGTGGGGAGTGGTTATTTTGACTGCAATGAGTCCATGTCTCCTTTACAATTTTATGGAAGGCCTCCTCTTTGAGCTAGGCAAAATTGAATTTAAATGGAGATTTGGGTTTGTCAGATGAGGAAAAATGTTCTAAATAGATGGGGGAGTGGTCGGATATACCCCCAGAGCCAACCCATTGTCTAATTTTGTCTAGATGATCCACCAATTGTTCCTTTATGAGAAAGTGATCTAGTCTCCTGGCAAGAGAATTATCCCCAATCTTCCTATTGCGCCAGGTGGGTTGAACCTTGGACATGTCTATATTCAAGAAACTGTGATGATCCAGAAGATGTTCAAAAAAATCAATGAGGGGGTTAGTCTATGCATGGTTGCCCTAGGATTCAGCATGACCTAGGGAGAAATATAGATCGCCACTAATGATAATGTGATCCATATTCATCAAAGAAGAGGACATCAAGTTTTCCCAAAAATCTTCACGATTATGGCAAGGACCATATATATTTATCAAATGCAGGGATATATAGAGATCTACAGATATGATATATACTCCTAGGATGCCTTCCCTCCCCAAAATATTATCCAATTTTGTAGTTTTGTTATTAAATCCAATAGCACATCCTCCAATCTGATCTTCTCTGATTCCAGTCTTGTTAAGTGTTCTTTTTGTTCCATAAATTGGAATCCAGATTTATCTTATTCTAATATTGCAGCAAGTTCAACTTCAATCTTCAATAATGTGCCTTCATGCCTTTTCTTCTTGTCCTATGCCCACTTTCTCATTTTATGATTTAGGCGAGACAGGTTATTCGCAATGACAACTGCAGGTGGGGAGTGGTTATCCTGACTGCAATGAATCCATGTCTTCTTTACAATTTTATGGAAGCCCTCCTTTTTGAGCCAGGTAGAATTGAATTTAAATAGATATTTGGGTTTGTCAGATGAGTACAAAAGTTCTAAATAGATGGGGGAGTAGTCAGATATAACCCCAGAGCCAACCCATTGTCTAATTTTGTCTAGACGATCCACCAGTTGTGCCTTTATGAGAAAGTGGTCTAGTCTCCTGGCAAGAGAATTATCCCCAATCTACTTATTGCGCTAGGTGGGTTGAACCTTGGACATGTCTATATTCAAGAAACTTTGATGATCCAGAAGATGTTCAAAAAATTCCATGAGGGGGTCAGTCTGTGCATGGTTTCCCCAGGATTTAGCATGACCCGGGGAGAAATTTAGATCGCCACCAATGATAATGTGATCTGTATTCATCAAGGAAGAGGACATCAGGTTTTCCCAAAAATCTTCGCGATTATGGCAAGGACCGTATATATTTATCAGATGCAATGTTATACCGAGATCTACAGATATGATATATGCTCCCCTGATGCCTTCCCTCCCCCAAATATTATCCAATTTTGTAGTTCTATTATTAAATCCAATAGCACATCCTCCATACCTCCCTCTCACATCCATATATTGCAAGGTCCAGCCAGGTAAGATAGATTTAAGAAATTTGTTGATAGAATCACCATCTCCCAGGGTCTCTTGTAGAAATATAATATCCAATCTCTAAATTTCAAATAGCCTCCTGAGTGTCAATTTTTTGTTAGGGTTGGCTAGGTCCCTGCAGTTGAAAGATAGGCACTTCATGAAGTAACCAAGTTAGTGTCGCATTTTTCTATAAGGACCCGGTCAATGGGGATTTTTTTTTTCCCATAAGCTACCTTAATTCCATCCTGGTGAATGCCTTTTGATATGTTGGAGTGTCTGCCTCTAGAAGGTCTCGGGGCTTTTGGGGGAGAGTGTTCTCTTGTGCCAAAAGGGGGGAAATTTTTAAGGGGAACCTGGGATTGGAGGTTGTATCTATGGCTAGATCTAATGTTAGAGGAGTCGGATCCTACAAGAGATTGTGACATGGAAGCCCCCTCTAGTGTAATAGGGACATGGGAAGAGGTGCAAGGGGGAGTCGAGGCCATGGGACAAGAGATCAAGTTCAAGTTGATAGAGGGTAATATAGAGCAGGATAAGGAAATAGATGTAATGGGACATTCAGAAATATATGCAAAAGATGTTAACGAGGTAGAGTTAGAGAGGGTCGTACCTAGAAGAAGACCAGATGCAAAAGATTGTGATCAAGTAACCCTTGTTGATGGATTCCGAGCATTCAGTTGTTGAGGAGCCTTGTCTGTGTTCTTCTACCTCCTCAATGGGTTGGTGGTTTTGAATGTCTGAGTAGCCTCATATCCTTCCTCTAGAGTTTTTGTTCTAGTCGTCTCTTGTCTTTTTGGTGATTCCTTGTTCATCATATTATTCAGTGGGAAATCCTTGTAGAGATGACCCATAAGTTGGAGACAGAGGCTCTCCACCAAACCTTCCTTGGTGTCTGGGTGAACATTTATTCTAGCAATGGTGACATTCCTCATTTCCATGAAGGACTTGTTGTGGTCCAAATAGATTCCCAGATTGTCTCCTATACATTTGAACACATCCTTGCACCAGAAATGGAGAGGTAAACCTGGTAGTTTGACTCATATAGGATTCGCCCCCAATTTTTCTTTGTCAGGGTCAAAGAGCGATTTCCAGTGCTTTAGGAGGACTTGAGTCATCTCTATATGCTAGAATTTGGAAAGTATCAAATTAGCTTGTTCAGGTTGAGCAAAAATGAGGGTAAACCAATCTCTTATCATCTTGAGTACTATTGGCAACTGACCAAGGGTATTTCCCCATATTTCCATCACCCATCTCTTAATTCTAGTCATGTTGTAGTTTCAACCTCTAACCCTCCCGACCAACACTGAGCTCTCTGTGTCAACTACTTGTGCTATGTTAGTGCCTTCTCCAAATACCAGTAGTCGACCTCGTTCCCTGACTTTTGTGCATTTAGATTTAACCACCCCACCCCCCCCACACCACACCCCCCGCCAATTTTTTGATATGGTTTGAGTTTTCTTGCCCTAATTCCTCAAGGTGGGCATCATCTAAGTCTGAAACCCTAGATGCTTCTTGTTCTGGATATTTTCGCAAGATGCCTTCAAAACACCCTGAGGTCTTTATGGTGTGCAACACACGAGAAGTTCAATTTATAGGGTTTTCATCCCCTGTGATATTGAGTCCTAATCACTCAAGACCTAATGTGTCCATTTTAGTCCTGGGAAAATAAAATGGCACTGAAGATGTCTCACCTGGTTTGGAGGGTAGGTTGGATAGTTGTTCCAACTCCCATATCTAAAGCTTTGATGGTGACAAGATTGATAGTGCCAAGAGGGGACGATAGTCTAGAATTATAAGGTCCATACCCGATCTGATTGAAGTGGTAGGGTGAGAAAACCCTAGGGTATTAATGGAAGTCACTCCATCTTCTATATCCATAATATAGGGCTTGACCTAGTCAGCTGGTCTCTAGGAGATCGCCAGTGACTGCACAGAGAGTTGCTAAGGTGGATCCTTTGACCAAATTAGCACGTGATCCATTAAGTCTACGGAGTAGTCAACTAGTTCCTCATCCATCGCAATGGGGTTCCATAAACGGTTGCGAGAGAATTTCTATGTTGTGGACTTGTCGCCTGCCATCAGAGTCATTGACCCTGAATATGCCTCATCCTTCAACTTTGCCCGACAAAGATTTGCTTACCCTGTCGTGTTTTGCCTCTGTCCACAACTATTGGAGGTCTAGACCCTAATCGTGCCCTAATCAGTCACAATACCTCATAGAGTTCGGTTATTTAGAGCCCTATTCATCCTCTCATCCACAGACCGCAGACTTTGGCCACATCCGCAGACCGTAGACCGCAGACTACCATCGCACCCTTTATGCCCTCCATACTTCACAGTGACCTATATATAAGTGTTGTAATGATAGTATATAACTTTAGATTATGAATTTTCATTATTTAACTAATTTTTATTTCATTATTTAACTAATTTTTCCTTCTTTTCCTGATATCAACTTGCATGAAGCAAAAGTGGCTTCAAAGATGATATAAAGTTCGAAGAAAATTATCCATGGTTAGGATGTCATTTGAATTGAATGATAGACAATATGTCAAATTTTTTAATAGATACATGTTAGTTAAATTTTTATCTATTAAAATTAGATAATTGTTAGTTGACTTTTAAATTATTTAACATGAGGGGTTTGATGTTAATTTTTATTTATTAGTATATTTTTTCAAATAAATAAAAAGTTCACAAGCTTCTATTAATATAAAATTTGTTTAATGTATTCCCTGATGGGGTGAGATCCCAGGACCATGTGGCTCCTCATGGCCCATGTCAGTAGTCATGTGGCTGTTGGAAGGGGACTGGCCCCTCAATCCCCTCACTAAATTAAGCGATTAGAGGTGAGTAATGCCAAGCATGTGAAACATCCCACCACCTCGTCGAGTGTGGGAGGAGATATTCTAAGGCAATGGATGGGTAATTTGAATGACATTCATGTTGAGGTGGTGGTTCAGCTTCATGTGCAATAGCACTTTTGGTTTTGGCGGCATTGGAAGCATTTATCTCCAGTTTTGAGCAAGGTTGTCTGGTCCAGTGTCTATCCCTAGAATGGTTTCCAAGGATTTTCTTGTCTGGCGTAGTGTGGGGTAACAATAACCACCTGGATTTTTTGGTTCAATTTGAATTTGGAAGGTGTGTGATTTTGGTTCTCTGGTGGGTGTACGAGCGAAGTCTCTGGTGGGTTGAGAGAAGACACAACATGTGGCTCTTGTGGTTTTTGGTACATACCGGGGAAAGGAGAGCTACTCTCTTGCAATTTACTAGGTTTGAGTGTCAAATTATATTCAGCGAGAAGGGTGGTGGTTTTCTTTGGTCAAAGTGGGGTTCAGTTGGGCCACTTTGAGCCTAGAATTCGACCACATTGGCACTCTGTCGAGCCACTTATACGGTGGAATCGATCAGTGAATTGGTGAAGGGTGGTGGGAAGCAAGGTGTTTCTTCTTGAGAGGTATTAGCGGTTCACATTCTTACTCGAGTGATGGGAGGGTTTGGATTTCGGACAGGAGGCAATGGTGGTTCGGAGTTGAGCACTCCTAGTTAGTGGGTGTTCGCTTTGGCTTTCCAGTTTGTAGTAATTGTTGTGGTATCATAGGCACCTTTAGGAAAAGGACATCCACGTGGCGTGGTCAGCCTTCGCTCCCTACGAAGCATAGCCCAGTAGGATGTGAAGACCCAAAATTGGCCATCCCACCAGTGAATTCGGGGCAGGAGGGTGTTGGGTCGAGTCGGGGAGGCAAGGTTGTGGGACGTTCAAGGTGGCAGACTCATGGTGTGTGAGGGGGATGCGAAGGTGGTGGGAAGGTGATGAGGAAAGGCATGTGACTTCTGCAGGCTTAGAGGTGAGGGTGAACAAAGTGTGGTGGGAAGAGGAGTCGTGGGTCTAGCAGATGCTTGGAAACAGGCCCACAGGAAATTCAGAACTGCTCCCTAGAGAATTGTCGAGAATTAATGCAGCCTTTACTAGATCGGATGGAAATAGCTAGGAGAATCAAAAGGGAGAAACATCTAGAACTGGTAGCCAGCTTGGACAGAATGCACTACTTCTAGTGCCAGGTTCGCGAGCGAATGGTGGTGGTGTGGCATGTTCAGAACCTGCTCCTTGAAAAGGCAGAAACATTGGAGTCATTGATGGCTCACATCGAAGGGCATGTTCAGTGTGCCTTCCGCCCATTTCCTCCTCCTGGAACAACCCTGAATAACCCAGTTTCCATCACTTTTGATGAATAGCATGACCGCTAGTGGCCTCTTGGTATTACTTGTTTTTTGGAGTCACTGGCCCTCTCAGGCTAGGACTATGCCTCTAGCATCTTTTTTGTATTTTGATCACCTTTTGCATATGGTGGTCAACAAACCTGGTCGGGGTCATACCACCTATTTTTGGAAACTTTGGATGTATATATTTTATTCCAATTGAATGGAATATCGATTTACAAAAAAAAATATAAAAGTAGTTTACATATGCATAATTGTCAGGTATATCCCATATCGCATGTAGATATAATCATGGAATACTAAAAATAAGATAGTGGGGAATGTAGGATCGCCCAAGATCCTATAGGGAGCACCAGATATGACCCAACAAACAAGCCTATATAGAGCACACGGGACCACCATAGAACCCCTTAGGGAGCTCCAAAGATAGCCCAAACAACGAGCAACCAAACATTACAATGCAGGTTAACAAACCCCAACAAAAATCTATAAGAAAAAGGGTGCAAGCCCCACAAGGGTCACAAACATTATGGGGCTCAAACCCTACGACAAGCAAAAAACTCCAAAATATGGTTTGACCAATAAGAAGAAACAAATTGGAAGATAATCTAACTGAAAAGAAATAAACAATGCTGGAAGATACTATGATCAACAAGTAAGTGTCTAGAGTTTCTCTGACAGGCCTCAATGAAACCTTAAGACACCCTAGAAACACTGGAAGATACTCTGACTAGTCACGTGAAAAATGTGAAGAACCAGGGGCTGGAGTGGCAAGGATTATAGCCACCCCCTCTTCTTCTTCTATGTATGCTTCAAATGCAAAGAAACTTTGGTCCAATGTTTTTTGGAACACTACAACCAGAACGTTGCCTCCCACCTTAGATCTACATCATCACGTACAATGGAACACACTACCCAAAACAGATCTACCCACATCAAGTGTAGAATAGACTCACAACACAGGTATGCAACTCCACAGGTAGAAAAAAACTAGATACAGAAAGACCATATCAGGTCATGGCGCCCCAAGAAAACCCTAACAAGCTTGGAGGAACACAACCTTCCTCATCCATCCTCATCATAGGCCTAAGGCACACGACCCCTCCTACGACTTTTCCTAGGGATGCTACCCTCTGTACCTCCAGCGAAAACCTAGGAAAGCCCAAAAGATCCTCAGTGAAAGCAGGCATATCAAAATATATTTCATTTTAGTATATGTATTTTGTAGAAATTATGGTGTAGATTTTCAACTGCTTATGAAGTTTTAACAAAATCACAAGACACAAAGCTACTCTACTACTCTATGGAACGTAGTTCACAATTTAGAACAAAAATTTTAGACATGCAATAAGAAATCACACACATGAAAATAGTATTTTTCCTAGGGAAAGAAAACTACTAAAAACCCCAATGTCTCCTTGCATTAATGTGATGAATAGAGATGTATTAAAATTGCTTTGCTCAACTAAGCACACCCTGCAAGTGAATAACCTATCTCTCGGCTCACTGAGAAGCTCTAACCCAAACTTAGTCAATTTCATCCTTTGCTTGAGCACCTATTTTTTGCACAATTCCTAAGGAAATAGGCCCATATTAATTAGGAATTTCCTCCAAAATGCTTGTGCAATTCCTCAGGGTTGATCACCTAACATCCTGCAACACTTGTACACTCAACTAGTTTACAATTGTTGGTTAAATTCCTTAGAAACTCCACCACCACTGGGAAACTCGTATTATTTGCATGCATGACCTAATTATTAGGTTATTGATAAGTTAATTAGATGATCTCTGAGTTAGACTGATGTCCCACTACTTAACTTGCCTCCAACTAGTTCTATTAACAATTAGAACTAGTTTAACTTATTACAACTGAAATTAACTCAACCTAGGCTCCTAAATTTAGGAATCACAACCTACAATTGAACTTATGCGCCTAACTCAAATTAATTGAGCTAACTAAGTGACAAGAGCCATGTCACCTCAGTTAAATCCTCCAAGTTGTATGTTGATGAGGAATTTCAAATTTTCTCAATTTAATCAAGGGAAAATTAAATTGAGACTTTCTTGCTACATTTTTCAACACTCCCTCACAACAAGGAAGGGATTATCAACCACCCCTATCCTTCACCTATGGGAAGTACTGCATGCAACACCTCTCATTGTTGTTGCTGCTACTGCAACATCTACAACTAAGAAGCATCCCAAAAAACTGAATAAATTATGTTTGCAACTGTCTACTGGGAAAATTTTGTTGTTGATTCTGCTAGTGAGCCTCACACTTTGTTGTCAACACTCCTTTGTACTCCTCAGTATCTGGCTGACATTGATCCTCTTGCTACCGAACACTATGGGCCCTTTTAGCAAGGAATGATCCATGAGGAGAATGCCTC
Organism: Pinus taeda; assembly: GCA_000404065.3. NCBI lineage: Eukaryota > Viridiplantae > Streptophyta > Pinopsida > Pinales > Pinaceae > Pinus > Pinus taeda. The sequence continues at coordinate 489,126 of APFE031571573.1, forward strand.
AATGGACCCTAACCAAATTTCTACAACTCTTGCACTAAGGATCTACATTGCTCCACCTTACTCTTGGAGGTATAGTTGTATGTGCTCCCTCTTCCCACTTAGTTCGAACTCTCCCCCTAATAGAGGTCTCTACTTTAGTGGATGTCTCTACTCTTTCTCCTCTCTGCCTCTCCATTTGTAGCTACTCCACAACTTCCTGAGGCTACATGTTGAGAGGTCTATCATGCTCCCTCTCAACCACCAACTTTAATCTTTGCCTTGCTTCTCAAGGTTATGGATTTATCTTCTACCTCAAGTGCACACAGGTTCTTGAATTGAACCCCAATTTGCTTCACCTATCATGTGGCTATGTGTCTTAGGAATGCCTTTCCTTTGCTGAAGAACACATCATAACCACAGTCTTCCAAAACTGCAACAGAGATGAGATTTTTCTTTAGGCCTAGAACAAACATGACATCCTTGAGTTTGAGAGGGGATCTCAACTCCCTCTGAAAGGTGACTGTACCAATCTTGGTCGCATTGTACCTTTCATCGTCTCCAAACTCAATATTCATCTGGAGATATTTATCCTCAAGGTCACTTAAAAACTATATGCACCCAGTCATCTATAATGAGTCTCCCTAATCCAAGTACCAGACACTCCCCATCACAGTGTTGGCCATGCGTGCAATAAGGGTGAAATATAGCTCAAAATGTGAAGCCAAAGCTTCACCTACTGTTGTTACTACAAACTCCTTCTTGCTAGACTTTTTGTGTGGACACTTAGTTGCATACTGCCTGAATTCATGACAATTGAAGCATTTAATTTTGGACATGCATTTCTTCTTACCCTCTTGGCTGGATTCAGCCTCACCTTGGGACTTCTTTCCCTTAGCCTTCATTCCTTTACTAACTAGAGAAAATTCCTCTTCCTTTTCTTTGGATGAGGTTCCATCTATAGTATTCCACCTTACTTCCTCTTGTACCAAATCGTACCATAAGTGCTCCCAATTCAGTAGTTTCTCCCTCTCGTTCATTGAATCCTTATAACTATGCCAGCTTTTGGGAAGGCCCAAAAGGACTAGGCTTACTAAGAAATCTTCAGGGACAGTAACACTGATCCCGCCCAGTTCATCACGACATTTTCTAAACCTGCTCAGATACTGTGGTATAGTGTCATTCTCCTGCATCTCAATACCTCGAAGTTTATCCTTGAGCGCCAGCTTCATGTGGTCACTACTATTCTCAAAAAATTTTGTCAGTGCTTTCCACATCACAAACAGAGTTTTCTTTCCATGGATATTCAAGACAATATGATCCCATACTCCCTCCAAGATTATTCTCCTTGCCTTGGCTACATTTTTCTTCCATTATGAAAGGTCTTGGACATTAGCTGTTGGTGGTCCTGGAATATATGTCTTGACATATTCAAGCAATCCATTGTCATCAAATGCTTCCATCATGCAGTCTTTCCATGCAACAAAAATTGAGGTGCTTTCCAAGGCATACTCTAGCCTTAGTCCATTGAAGGCCATATTCTCGACTCTGAAGAAATCCTGCTACACTGATCTTCAAATTCGAACCTCTTAGAAACAAATTTGAATTTCCTGCTCTAATGTGAATCTAGGTCCAATACCATCTAGAAATTTCTACAAATCTAGCTCTGATGCCATGTAGAAATTGTGGTTTAGATTTGCGACTACTTATGAAGTTTTAATCAAAATCACAAGACACAAACCTACTCTATTTCTCTGTAGAAAGTAACTCTCAATTTAGAACAAAAATTTTAGACATGCAATAAGAAATCACACACATGCAAATATTATGTTCCCGAGGATAACAAACTACTAAAACCCCCATTTCCTGCTTGAATTAATCTGATGAATAGAGATGTATTACAATTGCTTTTCTCAACTGAGCACAACCTACAAGTGAATAACCTATCTCTCTACTCACTAAGAAGCTCTAACCCAGACTTATTCAATTTCAACCTCTTCTTGAGCTCCTATTTGATTTCACAATTCCTGAGGAAATAGCTCCCCTATTAATTAGGAAATTCCTCTAAAATGCTTTCGCAATTCCTCAGGGTTGATCACCTAACCTCATGCAACACCTATGCACTCAACTAGTTTACAACTGTTGGTTAACTACCTCAAAAACTCCACCGCAACTGGGAAACTCATATTCTTTGCATGCATGAGCTAATTATTATTTTATTGATTAGTTAACTACATGATCTTTGAGTTAAACTGATGTCCCACTACTTAACTGACCATGAACTAGTTCTATCGACAGTTAGAACTAGTTTAACTGATTACAACTAAAATTAACTCAACCCAGGCTCCTAAAATTTAGGAATCACTACATCGAATTGAACTTCATGCCTCTAACTTGAATTAACTAAGCTAACTAAGTGACAAGAGCCATGTCACCTCAGTTAACTCCTCCAAGTTGTCTGTTGATGAGGAAATTTGAATTTTTTCAATTTAATCAAGGCAAAATGAAGTTGAGACTTTATTGTTGCATTTTTCAACATATTTTAGTGTATGTATAATTGGATAATGAATTTTTATTTCATTTCATTTTAGATATATGCTAATTACATTATACTTTAGTTAACATTAGTAATTGGATGTTAATTTTTGTTTCATTTTAGTGTATGTATTATTGGATAATGTATTTTTATTTTTTGTTTTTGAATGTAATGAAGAGGCGGAGTTCTCTTGGGAGGAGGAACACGATGGATCTGATCACCTATGAAGCTCTTCGCCCCACCATTGTGTCTCAGGGTTTCACCTCAATCCAATAAATGGTGTCATGGGGATGCAATTGAATCCAATTTTTTTTCCTTTGCAAAGGATGAACCCATCTCCCACACCAACTCTCAAAGGATGTTATCAGGTCTGCCATCAGATATAAGGTTCGAGATCTGTTGTATCGAGACTTCTTTCACTTGGTATCATGATTCCCTGTAACAAAAGATGGATTTGGAAACCCCAAAACTATCATGGCAACTTTGGATGCATTCTTTCAAACCCCCATTATCACATAAGGGAAACTTGACTCCTCTTTACAACTGTGATATCAAAAGGATGGCTCTGCCCTTAATAGGGATCCTAACCTTAACCATGAAACCAAAGACATGGTTGATTCAGGGGGGAATATTACAATACGAATTGCAAATCTGGTAATACAAACGGCTCATATGAACATCTTGGAACAATGATGATCGGATATGAGTCTTCATTGGAGGGATCTGGAGGCACCATCACAGCAGGGTAGTGGATCGGATTATCAAGCGAAGCAGCGTTAGATCGAACCACACTCAATAGAAATCAGCACATAAATGTAACAAAGCTTGACAAATGTGGATCTGACTGGTATAATCCCAAATCTATCAGTAAGGAATAATCACAATGCAATTCGGGTAGAGAAGGACGACCATCAAGCCAATACAAAGTTTTTTTATGAAAAACTAGTGGTGTATTTCAAAAAGATGGAGTGTGAAGCACATGAGTGAGATATTATTCAAATATTTATCATAACATTGCAAGGGAAGTCTATCTGCAATAGGATCTGGTATGGGATGCAGATACAGATCTCAATTGTGAGATTAAAAAAAACTAGGTATACCATCAAGTATACAAAATTTGATCCATGCAGGCAAATCACTTCAGGAGAACCTCATGCTACAAGACTATGGAATTGCTACTAACACGACCATCATCCTCAATGTGAGATTTCCAGAGGCACCATCACAACAAGGTAGTGGATCGGAATATCAAGCGAAGCAGCGTTAGATCGAACCACACTCAATAGAAATCAGCACATAAATGTAACGAAGCTTGACAAATGCGGATCTGACTAGTATAATCCCAAATCTATCAGTAAGGAATAATCACAATGCAATTCGGGTAGAGAAGGACGACCATCAAGCCAATACAAAGTTTTTTTATGACAAACTAGTGGTGTATTTCAAAAAGATGGAGTGTGAAGCACATGAGTGAGATATTATTCAAATATTTATCATAACATTGCAAGGGAAGTCTATCTGCAATAGGATCTGGTATGGGATGTAGATACAGATCTCAATTGTGAGATTAAAAAAAACTAGGTATACAATCAAGCATACAAAATTTGATCCATGCAGGCAAATCACTTCAGGACAACCTCATGCTACAGGACTATGGCATTGCTACTAACACGACCATCATCCTCAATGTGAGATTTATTGGAGGAAGCTATGGTTCTAGCTCAAAGGGTCTAGGGTCTTTCAAGGATACAGTCAGAAGAAAGGAGGAGACCCAAACCAAACCAATTCCGTCTCCAAAATCTACCTGGGCCCTATATCATGGAGAAAAGGACCCAGATCCTAGCGTTGACAGTCACTTTGCGTGAGGTAAACGAGCTCTTTACATATTTCCACACCAAAGCAGTTATATGTCGATTTAATGGTTTCTGGCCCAATCGGACGCTCTACATCAATGGATATTCTCTACTTGGACATCAAACTATGATATTCATCTATGTTCTAAGGGTTTTTTTACTATCATATTTGATACTACAAAAGATAAGGACTATGTATTAAATGAGGGATCATGGTTTTGGGGCAATGTGGGGCTCTTCATGATACTTGGTTCCTAGGATTCAATGCTACCACCATGGTGGTATCCAAAATGCACGTATGGGTTAGGATACATAATCTACCATTACATCTTTGGCACCACAAATTATTAGAAGGAATTGGGAACTCCTTAGGGAAATTTTAAGATTGATGCAGATTGGGTCTCAAAAGGTATTTTAACTTTTTACTTTTGCCAGAATCTATGTTGAAGTAGATCTTATCCAACGTTTACCTAATCGCATTATGTTGGACCACAACAATATTCAGTGGATACAACCTCTAGATTATGAGAATACAACATTTTGTTGTCATGGATGTCTTCAAACAAGACACCTTCAAAGTGCATGCCCACAAGCTAAAAAATATCCCAAAAGAAACAAGAGACAATCTCAAAAGCCAAAAGGCTTCCAATGCACAAAACCTCTGGAAGAGGCAGCTGAAGACACATACATCATAGAAAAAACCACAGACAACAATGAACAAAACAAAAAAACATCTCACAAAAATATGAGATCGAGCACAATTCCACATTAGTTCCGAAGCCAATCATTCCACAACAACAGAGTATGCAGTTTATCCTTGAAAAATAGGTAAGTGGCAACAAATGAATTCATGCATCAAATGGATTCTAACAAAGAACTTCCAACAACTATAAAAGAGAATCAAATGACTATAGTATCATCCACACCCAACATAGGTGGTTGGCGAAAAGTGGAAAAAAAGAAAGGTAGAAAAGAGTAGATTAGTTCTAGATCTTTGATGAGTTTTCTATAGATCCTGAGATGTCACGATGTGGTTTTATGCATATTATATTTAGCATCTACAATATGTAATTTTGTTCATTATGAATAAAGTTGTGATTTTTCCTGGGAAAAAAAATGTATTTTTATTTTTTATGATTTTAAAATAAATGTAAAATTGATTTGGATTATATTAAAAAATCAATTTGTGTTAAGTTTTACATATATCGTTTTATGAGTTAAAAATTATAGCTCATGATTTAGTGACAATTCAAAGGAGTTATTATGAAATGTTTTATATTAAATATTGCTAAGCATACTCTTTTTTTGTTTCAAGTTTAGCATTTATGGTTATTGATTATATTGAATATTATTGATGTAGTCTTTGGGCAGATTAATGTATATATTAGCAAATATTCAGTGAACCCTATTTTTTTCTTAAGTATGTGTGGGTAGGTTAAACTTCTTTCTCAATTTATTGTTCATAAAAAAGGGTCCACACACGTGCACGCGCACACATACACAATGTTGATTAACATCCATTGAGACCATATTAATCTATCAAACCTTAAAAAAATGTAAGAGATTACTTAAATTCCTTTAGAATCTTACTTTTATGCTTAAAAAGCATTAAGAGAAGTATTTCAAGATTACCATAGTTTTGTTGACTTAGGATGTTAGGAAGATTATATATATCAATTAAGTTGTGGGAATGGTAAGTGTATAAGGAAACTCTTCATCCATAACTAAGTATTTTTCCAAGTTGCCATCATGGCTCTCACCCTTTTACAATATTGCATTAGATGACTTGCTTCCATACTCGTGTTTAGTATATTTTAAAGTAATGATTAGTGCCTCAACGACATTGAGTACAATCTTCAGCCCATCCAAAAAGTTGTAATTGTGTAGCAATCCTTTAAAAGGGGTGGTTTCCCCCCATCTATCAATTTCATGGGTAATACTCGCTAGGTCCAAAATGCTTTAGTTAGGACTATACAATATTGAATGATTCCCCATCCAAAACAAAAGTCCATGGGAAAGTCATCTCTTCTAAGGATTCTCTCTTGCTCTTGGTTTAGCCATCCATCTTGACTTTTTGCATTGATAATGAAGTTTGCATGCTCACTTTAATAGTTGACTTATATATATATGTGTGTGTGTGTGTGTGTGTGTGTGATGACTTACATTGGTTTTCTCTTGAATACTAATATAATCTCAAGTGGTGGATGAAAGGTTGTGTTTTTTTCTTTAATTATTTATTTAACTTTATCAATTATTAATTGATATTATTATTAATATTTGTCCATTATGTATCCTCATTTTATGTACATAAGATTGTCTTTCCCTTCATAATTGCTTGTCCTTAAAGCAAGGGAAATGAGGATAGTTTTGGCAAAGCATTTTGTCTCCCATGAAAAACTCTTCTTCTTGGAGGATTTCCCATTTAATGAGTTATTATTTAATTGTTTTATAATTTGGAATGGTTTTTTACAAACTCACTTAAATTTATACTTTAGATAGTGTAATCCCTTGTTTCGATTTTGTCAAATATAGCTATTGATATATTGAATATCATTAATTTAGTCTTAGAGCATATTCTTGTATGTGTCAGTAAGTATCTGACGAACCCTATTATTTTCTCAAGTATGTGAGGGTAGGTTGAACTTATCCCTAGATTCACCATCCATGAAAAAAATGATTCCACATAAACACATAATCAATTGGGGTGGTGGGAAGGGTACGTGTACAACAAAACTCTTCATCCACAATTGGGTATTTTCCCAAGTTATCATCATGGTCCTCACCCTTTTACAACCTTGTAGTAAATGAATTTCATGGTTGGTATATTTTGAAGCAATGGTGAGTGCCTCAACAACATTGAGTATGGTGTTGAGCCCATTTAAAAATGTGTAGTCATGTAACATTTATTTGAAAGGGTTGGTTGCCTCCTCATCGATCAATTTCATGGGTATTTCTCTCAAAGTCCAAAAGGCATTACTTGGGATCTCTACAATCTTGAAGGGCCCTCCCTCTAAAGGAAAAATCATGGGAAGGTCATCTACTCTAGGGATTATCTATTACTCTTGGTTGATCCTTCCATATTGTCCTTCTACATTGATAATGGAGCACAAATGCTCACATTAATATAGCCTAAGAAGGTGCTTGAAAGTTTGTGCTTTTATTTTATTTATTTATTTACTTAACTTCATTAATTATTGATTAATATTATTATTATATCTATCTATTCCATATTCTTATTTTATGTAACGATAACATTGCATTTTCTTTCATAATTGTTTTGTACCTAAAATAAGGGTAATGAGGATATTTTTCACAAAATAGTTTGCATCCCACAATGAATATTTCACTCTAGAGGTGAGGATACTTTCTAATTATAAGAAGACTATTTCTTCATCATCCATTATAAGAAGAATTTTTTCTTTTGATTGGTGCTTTCCTCACATTTTTTAAGACGTAATACATGAAAAGCATATTTTAATTCCAATTATATGTTATTTGGATAATATTTTGATTAATTTAGTACAACCCATAAAACTTGGGAGTTACTTTGTTCTTTCCTTTCTACTTAAGGGGTAGTTGTTTGTATGGCTAAATTATTGCAAACACCCAATCCCCATCTGCAAAATTCTCTTTATGATCTATTTTAATATGCTTCTTGTGTCATATGGTAATGTGCAGTCACTAAATTTGTTGAGTATGTTGTCAATGATGTCAAAACAGGTGCAGAATGTCAAAGTGGGTGATGTCAAAGCAGGTGTAGGATGTCAAAGAGGTTGTGGGATATCAAATCAAGTGTAGGATATCATCATTGATTTCCTCAGTATGCTGGCATGCCTGGATGAGATGATGCATTGATGAAACCCTGGCTCTAGGGTTTGGATTCCTTGGAAGATGATCATACCCTAAAATTGTTGGACATTTTGAAGTTACATATCGTTGATCTTATCTTAGATACCATCATCATTGGATCCTCTTTGTCATGTTGATTCTAACGATATGTGGAGCATTTCGAGAGCCCTAACGGTTTTAGAGATATGATTGCCTAAAGTTAGTGACCCCAGTCAGTGGCCAAAAGCCCCAAAGCATCATTTGTGGCAGTTTCAAATGATCACGATGTGGCATCATATTGTTGGTTAGATGATGTGGAAAATAAGGATGTCTTTTTAAGGGCCAAAGTTAATGATTAAATTTAATCAATTGAGGATATATTTAAATATGGTCCAAAATTTAATACAAGTCGATCAAAATCATAAAAAGGAGTTTTTGGCTCCATTTAAATTGAAGTTTAAAAATGTCATTTTCCCTGCTAATATCTAAGTCAGATGCTCTAATTTGTAATCTCCGAAAACTATATAAAGTTACCACACCTCATCACTTGATCATAGATCGTTTACACATCATTGAGCTATGAATTGTCGGCCCTATTAAGTAATTCGCTCCTCTCTCTATAGTTAGGGTTCCTTTTTCTTGGTCTTTTAATGGTTTGAAAAAACCTAAGGAGGTCATATGTGTTGAAGGGTTTTGGGCTTGTATCTTCATGCTTGGGATTCACTGGATCTTTTTATATTTGTTATGTCGGTGGCTTGAAGAAGGTTGTATTCAAATCAAGGACTGATACTTCTGAAGTATATACTAAAGTAGCTCAATAAAGGGATCTAATGAAGAACCTAAGTGCCTTATCTCTCTTTGGAGAAACAACAATTTATTGTTGAAAATAATACTGAGAGGGGGGGTGAATCAGTATTATCTAGTTCTTTTAACAAATCTTCCTTATTTACACTTTGAATTATTTTTGCATATCAGTACCATAAATAATGAGCAAGAAAAAAACAGACAGTCACATCAAAGAACACCAGATATAAGGTGGAAACCCAATGTGGGTGAAAACCACCTGCTGCAATATGTCTCTATCTTCTTTCAAATTAGAAACTCCTTTTACAATGGTCTTGTACTGGTGCAGTCCTTTACCAGTACGCAGGCTGCAACCTGCAGAGAGCTACAACTCTCTCTCGTTTTCCAGTCTCTCCTGGAAGGGAGCTACAACCCCCTACTTCTTTTCTTTCAAGGACCACTTTTCATAAATTTTCAAACTGGTTCCATAAACATCAAATGATCATCAAGTACCAGTAAGTCACCCAGATAACCAGATCCACAATAACAGTAAACTAAACCCAGAACACCTTATCAACAAAAAAATCAGTCAACAAAAGATCTTAAGGCAGATACGCAATTTCCTTTTCTCTGTCCTGCGTCGCTACGCACTTCACCTTCTGTGGCGCCACGCACCTCCGCAGCTGCGCCTTCTGTGGCGCCTCTACATTGTGCCTTCTGTGGCGCCTCCGCACTGCGCCTTCTGTGGCGCCTTCGCACTGCCCCTTCTGTGGCGTCTCCTATGGCGCCTCCGCACTGCGCCTTCTGTGGCGCCTCCGCACTGTGCCTTCTGCGGCGCCTTCGCATTGCGCCTTCTGTGGCGTCTCCTATGGCGCCTCCGCACTGCGCCTTCTGTGGCGCCTCCACATTGCGCCTTCGCACTGCGCCTTCTATGGCGTCTCCTGTGGCACCTCCGCACTGCGCCTTCTGTGGCGCCTCCGCGCTGCGCCTTTTGTGGCACCTTTGCACTGTGCCTTCTGTGGCGTCTCATGTGGTGCCTCCGCACTGCGCCTTATGTGGCGCCACCGCACTGCGCCTTCTGTGGCGTTTCCTATGGCGCCTCCGCACTTCCGCAGCTGCAGTGCTCGAGAGATCACCCTTCACAGATTCGCTTTCCACTTCACTTTCATATAGATCGAGCTTTTGAAACAATAACCCAATATTTCAGATCTTAAAATATTCAACCCAAAAGCATACCCAAGCCAAATGATCTCCTTTGCTTTATATAGGCAAGCTCTTCCTCAAATCATGGATCATGGGGTTTCAATTAATATAAAATATAAAACGAATA
>APFE031571579.1:0-19396 GCA_000404065.3 Pinus taeda
TATCAATCTTTTGATGTTTGGAAATAACTCAAATATGGAAAAGCTCATGTCTTTTTCTCTCATTTTCTTCATCAATAACAGATTGTGCAAAATTTCCAGTAGATTCTTCAGAATTCTTACCTCTTATACCTATGGCTGCAATGTTTGTTTCATCTCCTGAGTCTGACCCCAAATCTTTCTGAATAGTTTTAGCAGTCTTCTTCTTCTTTCCCTCGAACTTCTTAGGTCTCAGCTCTAGATGAAAAATCCAACAGTGGTCCTCATCATGCCCATCCTTTTTACAGTGAGTCCATGAGGCTTTGCTTTTCTGTGCAGTGTTAACCTTCCTTGCTTTCCATTTCTGCTTTATTTTCTCCTTATTTTCTCTTACAGTGGGTTGGGATGATCCCCCAACTTCTGGACTTCCATTCTTTCCTCTAGCTTCTAGATGAGTAGCTTGTCAAGATACCTCATCTATACTAGTAGGATTAAACATGAGGTTTGTATGCCTCATGTAGCTGTGTAGACCATCAATGTACTTCAACAAAGTCTCTAGTGAGTCTAATGAGATTCCTAGAATCAATGTTCTCTTTCTAAATTCTTGAGTGTACCCTTGCACACTTTGCCCTTTCAACTGTCGAAGAGTTTGCCAACTCATCATGTCTTGCTGCATGTAGGCCAATGGATAGAACTGCTTTTTGATTGCAGAAACAAATTCACTCCAGGCAGAGATAGTCTTACCATGTCTTTTCATATCAGCTTGTGTTCTGCCTTCCCACCAAACCAAGGCAGTGCCTCCAAGGCATAGGCTTGCAAGCTAAATCTTGCACTTGTCTTAATCGATGTTTTGTACTCTGCAATAAACATCAATTTGTCTTTTCCAATTTTCCAACTTTTCTGCATTTAACTCTCCATCATATATAGGTAAATTAAATTTAACATCCAGTTTGATCAAAGATGCTTTCTTTTTGTGTTCAGGGCTATTAGGAGGTGTGAGAAAGCTTTCCTTTTGAGTGGTCGTGGAAGTGAGACTCATCTTCTCCTTTGTCTTGTTTAGAGTGTGATGAATCTTCATCCGTATGTTTTCTAAAGTCCCTATACATTTCTTCTACCACGGACTTTATGGCTAGGAAACTATCTATGAATTGTGGGTCTGGCCCCATTGAACCTTCCTCTGACAATGTCTTTCGAGGATAGACTCTCCCAATTTCAAGATTAGTTTCGACCAACTCTCCTTCTCCTAACTTGATCTTTGATCTAGTGAGCATTCAACAGCTAAACCAACACAAGCTTGTCTAACCTTGACAGCCTAAGGCTCTGATACCACTTGATCTCAAAATCACTCTTGAGTGACCTCAGTTAATTAATTAATGAATGAAGGTATTATAGACTTATGCGTTGGTGTGTCTATATGTTACTTTAGGCAACGGATTGATCATATTACAAAATACACAGACACTGGAAAATGGAAAATAGTAAGAGAAACACACTAAGCAAATACAAGAACACAACAATTAATAACGAGTTCACCCTATCCTCCAAGGCTACATCTCCAGTCCAGCTTTCAATGGTGGTCTTCTTTTGTTGTTTCTTTAAAGTAGATTTTTAAAATGAGGAGCTCAATTTGAGTCTCCTGAAACAGATAATGCTTGGTAAGGTGGTTCTTGGATTCCCCAAGCCACTAGAGTGCACAGACTCCTTTCCTATCCAAGTCTTGATCTCTCTGGTCTTTAATGGGAGGAGCCCACTGTGGTGCCCAATTCCTGACAGATCCTCTCAGGGATTGCTTAAACCTCTCAAGCTTTTTGTCTGCTCGATGCTACCTTAAGTCAGCTCGGCTCTCTGTTTTCTTCTTCTTGCTTCACTGTCTCTTCTTTTCTCTGTCTTCATTCTCTTCTCCTCTCAATGTCCTTTGTTCTCCATATGTTCATGGCTTAAGTCTAATCTATCTCACAATTGTTCGATTCCCCTTCCACCCCTTTGGTTCACCTACTGTTGTTCATTTGGATTTCCCTGCCTCTACATCATCGCCATCATCCACAGGGAAGTGGCCACTTGTCCTCTCGTGAACTGCGTTAGCTCTTCCTCGACGGTTCAGTAATTTAGTTACGTTGTCGAATGACTCATCCACCAACGCAACGTTCAAGTCAAATGTCAAACTACTCTATGCCGCAATTTAATCCCTTGTCAAATATGGTTTCTCCATCGGGCGCAATCTCCACCGTCAGATTTGGAGCCCCTAGATCCTATGATATTCACTCATTATGTGCGGTTGACTTGCTCGACCGTTAGCGTGCGATGAGCGGCGGTTTTCTCTCTCATCTACCAGACACGCATCGTGCGATGAATGGAATCACTTGTTTTTAGCCAAATCTGCTTACTGCCTAAGGGTGCCACCAATATACTGCTGGTTTTGGAGCACAGGACCCACCTTTCACCTTAGCACTTTTCCCACGGTTTCACGGCTTCCATGCGACTGAGCACTTCGGAGCTTTTTCCTTCTCGAGGGGTTTTGCCCAATGATGCGTGATTAGCGCTAATCGCGCATCAGAAATGCCCTCTATTTCCCGATCCGGGCTTCCCAAGTGCAAGTTTTTCCTTCTGCGTGGTCTCCATGGGCCTCGGTCAGCGCGCTTTGACCGAGGTCCTCGTTGTTCCTTGTTGGCTGCAAGATGCCACTATCTAAAGGTCTTCCTGATCACTCTGTGTTCATAAATTCGAAGTATGTCCTGTTTTGATACAGTCATGGCATTTTGATAATCTTCATGGATCAAAATTTCCTCTCAAATTTACTTGGGAGAAGACATGGTCCTCTCCAATTAATTACCAAATTATATATTCATATCTCATCCCCAAAATGTCCTCTCAAATTTACATGGGATAAGACATGGTCCTCTCCAATTAATTACCAAATTATATATTGATATCTCATCCCCAAAATGTTCTCTCAAATTTACTTGGGAGGAGACATGGTCCTCTCCAATTAATGACCAACATATATATTGATATCTCATTCCCAAAATGTCCCCTGAAATTTACTTGGGAGAAGACATGGTCCTCTCCAATTAATTACCAAATTATATATTCATATCTCATCCCCAAAATGTCCTCTAAATTTACTTGGGAGAAGATAAGTCAAATGTAAGGATGAGGCAGTAGTTATGGCATTAATGGGATGTGGTTGAGGTGGAGAAGGGAGAGAAGGAGAGTATTGTTTATCTTGGACACACTACATATGGTCAGACTTGGGCTCGGAGGGCTAGGGAACCTATGAAGGTTTCCTGGGCTAGGAAATACTTCCTAGTCGGCTAGTAGGTAAATACAGTCAGTAGTCAAAAGGAGCATTGCAACAGGATCAAGAGCTCAGGGGCATATCAACCAGGCTATCATAACAAGTATTCCTCTGTTTATAGATTAGTCATGTAAGTGACTAAAATTAATTTCTTACTACTTAATTGTGGGAAATAAATTTTAATGGTAAATTATCATTGATTAAATGTTTAGTTAGAAATAAATTATTTCCCATTTTATTGTATTTAAAATTAGAGAAATTTACTTTTTTTAGAGGACCCTAGGATGGAGACTTACACATGGTATCAGAGCCAAGTTCAAAATCTTGACCCAAGACCCACTAAACACAAATCTCCGTTAATTTTTTTTGTAAAAATTATGTGGAACAAATTTCTCCACCTTCCTCTCAGGATGCCCTTTCTGAAGGTCAAAAGTTTTTTCATTTTATGGATATTTTCCAAATTGGCCCTGCTAGACTATGGAGATTATGTGTCTCCATGACCAAGGATTCCAATGCCTTTTCAATAATATGGGTTGGCTTTGATCTGAATCCAATCATGTTTCTATATTTGGTATCATTCTCTAGAAGAGCTGACCATTTAGAAGAAAAAAATAAATTCATCTACATATGTATATATCATTCATATGCATCTATTTATGGCCATTAAGGTGTAGTGTGAAAATCCAGCTTCCTGAGTCTTAACCCAAGACCATGGATGCCTTATAACATTGTATTCCCTCAGGCCAATGCCCACGGTTTCCTCCAGTTTATCGTCACTGTTATTCTTATAAAGAAAAAAATACCCCGCTCCTAGATGGGAATGATACATTACCCATTCCTTGAGAAATTTACCCACGTTGCATACCATAGTGCATGCACACAAAACTTCTTGACCTCTTGATGGTACAGAATAAGCCATGGAACTTCGTAATAAGCCAGAGAAGGAACCGACACCCCTCGCCATTTTAGAGATACTTTAGTCCCAATGGGATAAAATTCATACCATTTATCTGGATGCAGCCATCTAAAAAATTCATCGTTTGATACAGTAATGGTTGTATCCACAGTCCCATTGAAGACACAACAAAGAGATTTAGAATTTACATTGAGGCCTTGCATGCGATTCACCCCTTTAGAAAAGAGAACCACATCTATATGTGTGGAAAAACTTTTATAAATAAGAAAATCCCACTTAATAGGGTCATGTGAAAGATGAATACTTTGCTTAATATTCCTTCCAGTGGAGGTGCCCAATAAATACACATTGCTCGTAGACCACTCTGCTTGAGGTTGACTACACCTTACTGAAGCTTGTCCTCTTAAGTATTCAATTCCATTAACTCCTGAAACGAGGTGATCAGAATAGACACAATGAACCAATGATCTATGCCCTAATTTAGCCCTTGCAGAAGGCAAGCAGACAATTAGTAATAATTCATCAGGGAGCAAAACCGGGTCCCGAATATAAAAAGGGTCATGCATTTTCGTATTGCGTCAAAGTGGTTTTACCATAATCAACCTGTTTTCTTTTGACCTTTCCTACAGATGAGGCATTCCGTCTCTTGTCATGGCAAGTCTTGGTGTCTCTTTTATTGCATGTAAACTTACGGGTACCAATATGTTCTCTAGCATGGCGTCCCCAGGAATTTGATTCAATGCCACTATTCCATACCATGCCCATTCTGTGCCAATCCTGCAATCACTACAATCCATGCCATGACACTCCTTTGAGGCATTCCTTCAAACAAATTCATTCCTTCCTCAACAAACCAATTCTGCAAAAGTCACGAAAGCATAACATTCCAAGAAATCAAGTTTTGTTGAGGTATTTTGTCAAACACTTCGTGTGCAAGATCAAATCTCTTGCATTTCACATACATATCAACTAGGACAGTCATTACAATAACATTTGACTGAAACCCACCTCTCATTATCATTTTTTTATGAATCCCCAATCCCTATTCCAGATCTACCATGTCTGCGCATACAGGAAGGATACTAGCAAATGTAAATTGATTGGGTTCAACCCCATTCTCCTTTCATTTGCCAAGACAAACTCAATGCCTCCTCAGGAATACCCTCTTTCACAAAACCAACAATCATGGCGGTCCAAGAAACCACATTGCGGCCAAGCATTTGGTGAAAAACTCTGCGAGCATCCTTCAGACTTTTGAATTCTACATACATATTGATTAGTGTGCTACGAAAATATCTATCTACTACCGAAATGGATCCCTTTTCATTCATGTGCATGTGCACATGAATTTGCTTCCCATCTGCAAAGGCTTTCCCACGAATACAATCCTGCAATAGATGAACGTATGTACAAGAAACTATATGCTTGTCTGTAATATACAAACTTTGGACCAGGAATTCCTTTTCCAAAATGAAATCTTTACAAGTCAATCTTCTGCAGTCTTGTACAGATAAATTCTTGGCATTGGCTTGAATTTGAGTACACATTTGCTGAACAAATAAAACTATCTTCATGATTGTATTCAAGTCGCCTATGCAAAACAACCATTTTTATTCTAGTGCGCCAAGCTGGGAATCAAAAATAGAAGAATTATATCTCAATGAAATATAAATTACGTTTCGAAATATAGAATCTAAATTGGAATCCACAGTCACAGTGCTCAAACACCAATCCATCTGGTGTGATGCTATGACTGAAGGAGTTACTGATGCACTGCGAAAGTCTGCATCCAATTCTTCGTCCTTAAGATTACTACAACTACTTTTAATGGAATATTTTATCATTAGAAATATTATGGGTATTAACTCTATTACTAATCTCCTTTCAAACCATATTTTGCAAATGCAAACCATTGCCACTGTATGAGATTGAATAATTGCCAACAACATTCAATGGGTTTTGCTCAGGATCAGAATAAATAAACTCTGATATGTATATAATTTTCTCAGTTGCAACAACGTGCAATTTTTTTTAGAATGCATGACAGTGGGGCTGCCATGTTGGCATTGGAGGAAGCTATTGCTGCACAAAAAAGAAATAAACCTGTTATTTTTGTGTTTTTTGTAGTGTCTTTTAGCAAACCACTTATGAAATCCCTTCTTCTTTTGAACATACAACTACTTCAAACTTTCCATAGCCTCTCGAAGACCCACCTATGCCTCCCTAGATCTCTTTAGCTTCTTTTCCTCTAGAATTCAAGTAAAAGGTATCAATTTGCCTCCATTTCAATTAATGATACTTTAGAAAAAAGTTTCATTTACAAGCATTTTCTTCATAAAGGATTTTTAGTGCCACCATGGCCATCTAATTTAATGAAATTTGGTATTTTCAAAATAATTTTTTTTATTCTAATTCTTTTAAACAACTAAGTTTTAGTTAAGTAATCATAACTAGAATTTTTTATTTACAAACTTCCATTGTGTAATTTTCCTGTGCTTAAATCACAACATTTGTCTACAATAAATTCTCTCATTTATATATAAAACATTATATAAAATATATATATATATAAAAATATTGCTATTATAAAATGTATATTAATTTATAATATTAGATAAAATTATATATATAACATTTGTGAGCATCTTTATATCATCTCAGAAAATTGGAAAGCTTTTCCATGTAAGTATTAAAGTTCATATCTCAAGTTATACCTTTTTAGGTTGATTATCTAGAATTTATTAAATAAGTTCATATGGTAAAAGAGACTCCATAACAGATTTTATTTCTACACTTTTCCGATAAGAATGATTTTGTTGGGTTGAAAACAGTATTTCCAATATTCCGAAAGTCTTCAACTAGCCATCCCTTGGAATCTTTGAATCTATGCAGGTGTCTTTTGGTCTTTGTTGTTATTCTTTCAGTTCCACATTTGATTGAGCCAAAACTACCTTCTATGTTTCCGAGTCTTTGAAAAATTCGATCCTTGAAGATTGAAAACATGTCTGACAATGTTTGGGTATGAAGCACATTGATCTACGCATGGATTAAAATCATTTTGTGAATGCAAAAGCTACACCGCCCATTCAAGATATGGCTTAATCTTACAACCTCACAACCATCTCTCTCTCTCTCTCAAAAAAAAAATAAAAAAAATCTCTAAATCTATCGAAATTAAGTCACAAATACTGACCTAAAAGCTTCTCTCAATTCTGTTAGTTCGATGAGTTAAGAAGTCATGAAAATTATATGTTACATACATTTTTAAATTGTTATTTATGTGTTTTCCAAGTATATAACTGATATTAATTTTCATTCTCCATTCTATTAATATGACAAAGTGGCATTCTCTCATCCCAGAATATTTTAGATTTTATCTATGAAGCTAGTAAGAAGTCACATTTATTTTAGCAATGTATTTTTTCTTCTTTAAACTAATTATTGCAAATAGGTATATATATAATATATATTATATATATATATATAATATATTATATATATATATATATATATATAATATAATATATATATACATACACATTCATGTATAATTTCTTAGGAACCTTTCTTTAGAGACATTGCCAGTTCAAGAGGTGAGACCAATTGTTTATATGTCCTATAAGGGGTCCCAAGATTCATAAAATGGACATAAAGGATTTAAAAAAAATAATATAAAGGGTGGGAAGGAGCAACTAATGGCCATAAAATGAAGACATGACTAAAAAGGGTATTATTCACATTAGTATTTAAATTAATTATTTGAATATATTAGACCAAGTTATTAATTAGCTCAATATTAAATTATAGCTATGTTCCTAAAGAAAACAATTTGTGTTAGAGTGTGACCTACAAGTACATTAAGAGAATTTGTAATTTATGTAGAACTCACACTTGAGAGGATTTTGTAGATCCCTGGGAATCTTCTTAGTACTAATAATGCTTGTTTATGAGCATAGTAAAAGAAAAAATTATGATTATTGTTATACACATGTATGTGAGTCAGCTAAGAGCAACAAGTCCTAAGGGGGATTAATGAGTCTTGTGCATAATACATATATTTGGACAATTCAAAATGGTGAGGATGCAAAAAAATCAAGGTGAAGGAGAGTCATCACAAGGACCTCCTACAAATAACCCATTACCTTCACCGTAGTTGACTCTCATCTTGTGTTCCGTGGAAGAAATTAAAGAGACTTTAAAAGGGCGTCAAAAAAATGAAGTGGAAGTGGAGCATCCTCCATCAGGTTTAAGAAATCTCGAGAGATCAAGAGATTCTGATAGAGGACCTCCAATCAAGGAAATTACTAGGGAGCTCCAAAATATTAAGCTCCCGGAATTTGCATGATGTCATGCTAGCGAACATGGAGAAGCCTAGTTAGAAGGAATGAGATGGTGCTTTGCACTCAGGGAGTATAATTCCAATTTAAAAGCTAAAATAGCAATATTCCAACTAAGAGATAGTGCTATGAATTGGTGGGGTAACTTAGAGCATCAACTACACCTCACTCTAGACACATTTACTTGGGAGTTATTTGAGGAGAGATTCAGGAAAAAGTACCTACCAGCATATTATGAAGAACAGGAGGTAGGAGCCTTCCATGCCTTGGTGCAAGGAAATGATACGGTAGAAGAATATGAAATTCAATTCATGGAATTGGTCAAGTATGTCTCCTACATGGATACTAACCAGTGCCAAGCAGATCATTTTATTTATGGATTGAAACCTAAGATTAGGGAAACAGCGCGGATCTGGAAACCATCCTCACTTGCAAAAGATGGGGAATAGGCTTGTTATGTCGAAGAACAGTTAGAATTAAAGGGTGGAAACAAAACCATTTTTCCTCACCAACCAAGGTTTATGGGGAAGGCCAGTTGTACCTTCCCCAAGGGAGAAAGTTTGAGGCCACCACCATAAGGAAACAAGGTTGTACCTAGAGCACCGATGGTGGGGATTTCAAAGGTTACTTGTGCAGCTTCACCCGCAGCTTCAAGGGTGTGTGAAAATCAAGGTCATACGTGAGGAGCAACAAGTAGGGGAAGGGGTCCCAAGGGAGGGAAATCTTTCCAAAGAAGTCCACAACATTTGGTTCAAGGTCTACCATGCATCACTTGTTGGGGATACGGGGGACCTCATTACCAGCGTGACTGCCCTGAGTTACGAACTGGTAACAACTGTAGAGTAGGAAAAGCATCAATGGGGGGGGGGGAAGTAGCCACCATCGAATCTATGCAACAGTTGATAAATAGCAATTTGAATACCAATCTGCCATGGTAGAAACCTGAGGTATGATAAACAAAGTAAAAGTTAAAATTTTGTTTGATTTAGGTGTTACACATAGTTTCATTTCACTAGTTTCATTAGAAAAACATGGGTTGGAAACCTATGAGCATGATGAGTTTGGGCAAGTTGAGATGGCTTCTCAGATAAAACAAGCAGTAGGACCTAGTGTTGACCAATTGCAGGTAAACCTCAGGGTGTGTATGACTAAGTTGAAAGCATGCATCACAGCATTAGGGACATATGATGTAATTATTGGAATGCACTAGTTAGAAGCTCATCGAGCTTTGGTAGACTGTTTTAAGAAGAAGGTAATTTTTTTAGATGGTGAAGGTAGGCCAATTCAGATTTTTCGAATCAAGAGAGGAGTGTCTCTATGATTCATATGCATAGTTCATAGTTGTTCCATTTTGTTTGACCAATGCACCAGTAGTATTCATGAGCCTCATGAATGGTGTGTTAAGGAAGTAGTTGGACCAATTTGTGCAAGTCTTTTTGGATGATATTCTTGTGTATTCCAAGAATGAAAAGCAGTATGAAAAGAACCATAGGGTTGTATTGACTTACTTAAGGAAAAATCAATTGTATGGAAAATTTTCAAAATGTTCCCTCTTTCAGAAGAAAGTTCATTACGTTGGGCACATCATTTCAGGAGAAGGGATTTCAGTTGAGCTGGAAAGGGTGAAGGCCATAATTGATTGGCTAGTACCGAAAAAGTCTCATGAGATACATAGTTTTATGGGGCTAGCAAGGTATTATCATAGGTTTGTGGAAAGGTTTTAGAGGATTGAAAAACCCATCACCACATTACAACGAAAGGGGATGATGTATGAATGGGCGTATGAATGTGACACTGCATTCAGAAAACTAAAGAGGTTAGTAACTAGTGCATCGATCCTTCGAGTACCAGACATGGAAAAATACTTCACTATCTACACCGATGCTTCAAAGTAAGGATTGGGTGTAGTATTGATGCAAGAAGGTGGAGTAATAGCTTACGCATCTAGAAAATTGAAGAAACATGAAGAGTTGTATGCTACCCATGACTTAGAATTAGCATCAGTGATGTTAGCTTTGAAACTATGGAGACACTACCTTGTTGGGAGAAGATTTGAGTTAATAACAAATAATAAAAGCCTGAAGCATCTCTTCACTGAAATGGATTTGAATGCTAGAAAAAGTTGGTGCAGCGAATTCATGAGTGAGTATGATTTTGAGATCTCATACATCAAGGGAAAGGAGAATGTGGTGGTTGATGCACTAAGCAGAAGACCACGAACCTTCTCCCTAGTAGCCTTATAGGTAAATTTGATCAAACGCTTATTGAAGAAACTGTTTGAAGATAGTTGGTATCTAAAGGTTATCTCAGAACTCCATAGTGGGAAGTAGATAGAACCAAACTTTGAGGGATATGTCTTTGAATACAATGGAGTATTTAGATTTCAAGGGAGAATGTACATACCTAAGGAAGGGGGTATAAGAAGGACCATCCTTGAATAGTCACATAGAGCACTCTATTGTGCACATCCTGGAGTAAAGAAGATGTACGCAGACATGAAGAAACTCTTCTTTTGGGAAGGTATGAAGCTCGACATAGTCCAGTTTGTTGCCAAATGTCTTGAATGTCAACGAGTGAAGGCTGATCATCGCCATCCAGCAGGACTCCTACAACCACATGATAGCCGTATGTCTAAATGGGAGGTAATTTCCATGGATTTGGCTGTGGGCTTGCCACTTTCATCACAAAGGCACAATTCTATATTGGTTATAGTTTATAAATTGATCAAAAGTGTCCTTTCCATTCCAGTAAGAGACACTTATGATGTCACTGATGTGGCATGAGTTTTTATAAGTGAATTTATTTGACTACGTGGCTTACCCACAAAGACCATTTGTGATAGAGACTCTCGATTTACATCTAGGATTTTGACAAGTTTGTAGTCAGCACCAGGGACTCAGTTGAACCTAAGCACTGTATATCATCCAGAAACAGATGGGAAGACTGAAAGATTAAATCAGGTTATGGAAGACATGCTTAGGATGTATGTCATCGATAATCAGACTCAGTGGGAAAGGTAATTACCATTGGTAGAGTTTTCCTATAATAACAGTTACCACAGTTCAATCAGGATGCCTCCTTATCAAGCTCTATATAGAAGGTCACGTAGGACGCCGTTAAGTTGGGAAAAGTTGGAGGACCGAGTAATAGTTGGGCCAGAATTAGTTCAAGAAATGGAGGAATAGGTAAAACATATTTGGAAAAGGTTAAAGGAAGCACAAGATAGATAGAAGAGTTATACTGATTTTATTCATATCCAACCCAACAAAAGCACAATTCGGTTTGGGAAAGGGACGAAGTTGTAACCTTGGTTCGTAGGAACTTTTGGGATCCAGGAGAAGATTGGACCAGTTGCCTATCGTCTTGTACTACCACCCCATTTTCATAAAACTCATGATGTTCTTCATGTCTCTATTTTACGAAATTATGTTTCTGATGAATCTCACAAACTAGATTGGAGGGAATTACAGGTCTCGGACATGGGAACCATAGTGGTCGAACCATTACACATATTGGATCGTAGGGTTCAATAGCTCATAGGTCGCATGGTGGACCAAGTTAAGGTCCAATGGTACAAGTATAGCCTAGGATCTACTACCTAGGAGGATGCAAAGACTATACGTCATGACTACCCCTCACTTTTTGAGCATCTGTGATGGCCATTTTTGACTTAGGCAGCTACCTATGCTAAGGTTCTATTTTGCAGTTCCATGTTATTTATTTAAGAATGTCATTTAGTTGGACAGATGAAACTAGTTATATAAATCATTTGATGGATTTGGTATTGCTGATGGAAATTTTAAATGTATGGCCTAATGTATGACTTGGTGATGAATTATCTAGTGCATGACTTATCGGAGTTGCTGTTGTTGTTTAATGTATGGTTCAAGCGGATATGATTTATTTAATGAATGACTTAGTGAAATTATGATTTATTTCTAGTTTGAACTACAAGATTGATAGGTGGATACTAAAATTAATAAACATGATGTTTAAGATCACTTATCTATATATATCTTGTTGTTTATAAATGGATGAATGAGATCTAACCTGCAAATTAAAAATAACTATATGATAGCCAAGATCTACTCTCCCATTGGGGGAAGGCTGAGACATCTCATGAGGAAAGGTATAATGTACATTGTTTTATTACATTTTGTATTTACTGGATATGCACACTTATGACATGGGTAAAATGTGAATGATAGGTGACAAGACTACCTGACTGGATTATGCGATGACAAGTATCCAACCAGTGTTGTATTGTGGTCCATATTAGGTTGTTGACCCTCGTTGTGAGGAGGGGTGGAGGTATTCCCCACCGTGTAACCTCCAAACTTGGAATCATGGAAGGGCAATGGTGTACACGCTCCCCTAGACATGTGATGACGATTGCCAATTTCCTGCTGGGGAAGCTAGGTCGATATAGTCGACTATTCCTCCATATTGGTTTTATCGGTGGTTAGATTTGGAACAAAAGTAAATCAAGAAGGATAGGAAGATATAGATCACTTGGAGACTCTTGATGGAACATTATGTCATTGTTTGACTTATCAAATTTTACTACTATAACTCTCTCTCTATTTTGTTATTCCTTATTGCCAAACTGCTCCGAACTCCTTGTATCTTTTACATCTAACTTTGGGATGAATTTTTCTAAAGGAGGAGTGTATGTAATTCCCTACTTAATCTTATCATGCAAATATTACTAGCATTTAAATAAGCTTAAAATACTGACTTATAATTATCAAGAATATTGGCACATATATACATTGGTGAAACTATAAATTTATTACTGATATAAATCTTGTTATTTTTCAATTCCAAACATACCTCCTCAAATTTAAATTTTGATAGGATATGGTCTCCTTCAATTTATTCCAATTTAAATATTCATATCTCATCCTGAAATGTCCTCTCAAATTTACTTGGGAGAAGACATGCTCCTCTCCAATTAATTACCAAATTATATATTCACATCTCAACCCCAAAATTTCCTCTCACATTTACTTGGCAAAAGACATGGTCCTCTCCAATTAACTACCAAATTATATATTCATATCTTATTGCCAAAATGTCCTCTCAAATTTACTTGGTAGAAGACATGGTCCTCTCCAATTAATTACCAAATTATATATTCATATCTCATCCCCAAATCATCCTGTCAAATTTACTCGGGAGAAGATAAGTCAAATGTAAGGATGAGGGGGTAGCTATGACATTAATGAGAGGTGGTTGAGGTGGAGAAGAGAGAAGGGAGAGGAGACTATTACTTATCTTGGACACACTACATCTGGTTGGACTTGGGCTCAAAGGGCTAGGGAGCCTATGGAGGTTTCCTAGGCTAGGAAATACTTCCTAGTTGGCTGGGGGATAAATCTAGTCAGTAGTCAAGAGGAGCATCTCAGTAGGAACAAGAGCTTAGGGGCATCTCAACCACACTATTAGAACATGTATTCATCTATATATAGATTATCATGTAAGTGATTTAAATGAAATGCTTACTATTTAATTGTGGGAAATAAATTTTAATGGTAAATTATCATCAATTAAATGTTTAGTTACAAATAATTTATTCCCCGTTTTATTGTATTTAAAATTAGAGAAATTTAGTTTTGTTACAGAACCCTAGGGTGGAGCCTTACACTTACAAAGGACCATCAACCTCAACATGGTCACACTCAAGGTGATATTAGACCCCACTGAAAGTGTTGATGTTTTCAAGGAAATAAAAATTGATGAAGTAAGCATGAGCAACCCCTGAAAACTGCAGCTACGGGAAAGAAAGGCAACCTAAATCCCGAGGGGTGGGTTTCCCTCAACAATCTCTATGGTTTGTAGAATTTATGTCAAGGGCCAAGCAACAACAGAACCCACAGGACCACCATTACGAACAAATAGGGTAACCTAGGAAACTATCATGATTTGAATATAGCCATTCTTAGTACAAGCTACACACCGTAGCAGCGCAAGTCTTTGACCGCTTGACCAAATAGTAGTGGTATAGGTCTAGACAAGCAGATGATGACCTGATTGAACACTACACGTGAAAAATTAAATATGGGATTCTAGGTAAAGAAGGAGACAAGCTTTTGCAGCAAAGACTGGGTAAAACACATATGTTGTTTGAACTCGTTATACAGAAAAATTTGACTAACATTTTGGATGATTGGATTACTTAGAAAGTTCATCATCGCACTTGGTTTTCTAATTTAAAGTCCACATGTAAGAAATGTAGAAAAATCTACTTATGCATTGATTTCAGAAACTTTCACCGTTCCTAGAATAAAAAAGGCTACCCCATACCATCATCCGAGCCTATGTTGCACATAGTACCTAAAGCAGTGGTGTTGTCTTCACTTAAAGGTCATTTAGAATGCCACCAGGTTCCCGTAACAGAGCCTGATGGACTTACACTGGTCTAAGAGAAGCTTGGCCCACACATGTATCATTTGCAGTCACTTCATAGGAGGATTGACGACCTTCCTATCAATGGGAAAGATCTCAAGCATTACTTTCAATAGGTCGGGCCATGCCCATGCCATGTAGATAATCTACTTGCTGCTTGTTTCTTTTATCTTGTTTGCTTTTCTTACTATCTTTGTTTTTACTTTGTTTGTTCTGCTTACTATTTTTTTTTACATTTGTTTTGTATGCTTGTTATATTACTATTTTTGTTTCCAGAAATAAGTGTTTCTAACTATGATGTTCTAGCTTTTGAATAGAATATGTTGCTGAAATTGAAGAGACTTGTGACATCGTAGCACTTGGCTAGTCTTTTTTCTGTCTTCTCTATGCTTGGTTATAACCTTTAGCTGATGAAGTCTTTATGGAAAATATGAACCATCTGCAAGGGAAGTTTTGGTCCAACCCTGAACCTGTTTCCACACTAGGAAGCCCCATGCTTGTACTCACCCTTCTTCTCTATGTGTTCAAGATTGTCCAACTAGAAGAAGCAGAGAAGGGGAAAATCTAAATGAGAAGACCTATGTCAGAGGTACTACATGCTTCTCTAAAGGAACAACCTCTTCTACTCTCAATAAGTCAAGATCCCTCTTCTGCCCCAAAAAATAAATAAGTGCCTATGCACAGTGCTCTTGAAAAATACAAGGATGAAAGAAGAGAAAGGCTTCCTACACAGAGACGTGAAGCATTCAACTCCACCGGCGTAGTGAGGGCCTCACTAGTAGTGGAGAAATGTGTGTGTTCCTAAATGAATCTGTTGGGGTACTGCCCAAGCCTGTTGGTAGTGGAGCAACACCAAAGATGAAAACTTATACTCTGAAAATCTTCAACTCGCGAGCAAAACTACCCTTCTCGGACTCAAAACACTGATATCTAAGATGAACTTTTAATTATGTTTGACTGAGTTGGCTAAAGGTGAACTGGGTATGTCCAGGGGGTAAGTGGGGAAGCTAAAATAACCCACACAATGATTCAATACTCCCTGAAAGACCAAGGCCATATGCTATCAATGAACCAAAGTAGAGAAGATGGAGTTCCACCAGTGTGTCGCGAATTGCTGTAGCGACTGTTATCACTCATGTTGTTCCCTAAGAGAGCTCAAAGAAGGGAATAAGGCTGAGGTAACCACTAACTATTATTTTAGCTGTAGATTCTAGCCAATCTGCAACCAAAGAGGGCTCTCTCTACGTGATTTAGATTTGTTTGATTATATATTAGGCTAGTTATAAAGCACAAGTTTTGTTAGGTGTTTGGAAAGTGACATTCAATAGAACTGAGCTACAAAGTGTGGGAAGTTCAAACCATTGGGTTAATGGAGTCAATGAAGAATAACTCCTGGGTATGGTTTCTTTGGCAAAAGGAAGGACTACAGAGAAAGATAATCACCCATGGAACAATATTTAAGTTGGAATTCAAGATGAAATGGGGTCGGGGAATGAAAGGAAATTAAGAAACATTCATTAAGCTAATAGAGGGAAAAGTGAAAGAATATCATCAAGGAGTGGTTAGAATTCCTTAACTATATTCAGAGTGTAAGAACCAGGGAGACAGGAGAAATCAAGAATTCCTGCCTATGCTAGTTCTGTAGAAAACATAAAAAATTTACATGAATTGAACAGAGAGTACAAAAAAGTAAATTATGAGTTATTCTCTCTTCCTGCAATTTAGAATATGATATATAGATGAAAATTAACACATTGAAACAGTAAAACAAGAGTTAAAAAGACTTATTGATCCATAAGGTAGCACAAGAATTCTGCAACATATTCATTCGTCAATAATGCCACAACCAACAAGTTCATGAGCAAAGCATTCCAGCAATCTTTATTCTGAAGAGTTCTTGAAAAATTACAGCACAGGTAGAATGGTATTCACCAACCAACAACAATGCATATCTTGAGGAGGTATTTATAAAAGAGTTTACAAAATATCCTGTACGAAAATATCAAGTAATAAATTCATCCATCTACTTTGGAAAAGGCAATAACTGATGTGGAAAACTGCGCAGAAATGAATGAAGGAATAACTATGCTGTACTCGCCGCCTTAGGTGTCCCATTATTGTTGGTTTTTTGGCTTAAGTAGTTGGCTGATGGTTGTTTCTCTGATTTGCATTCCTAATGTGTTGTCACATGTCACCTGTGCCTGAGTTTGCCTCAACACTTTTAGCACGAATTCCATCCTTTGTCAATTTGATTTTTTGATATGAGACCCATACATTGCAATTTACTTTTAATGTAGACAATTTACAAAAAGAGAGTCAAAACTACCTTGGCAAGACCTCAAGCATGCTCTGCCACCATTGATCTATTGGTAACTGGTGTTTTATCAGTTTAATTAATGTCTCATCATCTTCAGTATACCTGTAATAATTTGGCTGGACTTCAAAGAGATGTGCTATCTCATGTTCGATATAAAACAAATTTCCTAATTTGTCATATAAATTTTGTCTAGAGGGAGGTACTGTGTCTTCTGAAATGCTTGATGATGCTGTAATTTGATTCATAACATAGGTATTTAGCCTGTGAGCATACTAATCATGTTTTAACAGCCTCCCAATGCTGGTGAATAAGCTGGGTAACTCTTTTCTCTGCAACACTGCAAACTTTTGTCTGAAGGAATTTACTTCTTTCTGCATTTCTTGGCACTTTCCTTCTATAGTTTGCACAAAATTCCTCATGGTCAGCACCTTTTTCACTCTCAAAATATTTTCTATTATGTTCTGAATATCTAGAGCTGCTAGCTGCTCACTAGTATGAGTATTCAAAAAATGAATTAGTTGATTGGCCTGCTCGGGCTTGTTTGTCAATAATGCTCTGGCTTTTTGAGTCTCATATTGAGCTAACACTATGAATTCAATCTGGTCAAAAATAGTCAGTATTGATGCCCATTGATCAGTGATGGACTAGCCAATTTTATCACACAAAAGAGTTTTGATTTTTGATAGAGTTTTGTGAAGAGTGAGGTCCTTTTCCATGGCTTTTATTTTATTTTCCAGAGCCTTCACTTCTCTTGTTTGCTCCTCCTACTGCTGCTGTAGTTATTGCTAAAGCCGAGGTACCTGCTGCTGATGCTGGATCAGTAGCAGAGGCTACTATGGTGACTGTAGGAGGAGCAACTGTAAGATTCAGAGCTATTTGAGCTGGCTGAGAGGCCACCTCCCCTTGTTTTCCTTGCAGTGTTGTCTCCAAGGCTTTCTCTGTTTCTAGCAGTCTTTGATTCATCCTCATTAACAAACTTACCACATCCTCCTCTTCTCTTGGTTGTGCCACTTCTGTGGTCTGAGGTTGGATTGTAACTGGCAGCCTGAGTTGTCTTCTGAGGGTTGCTATGTCTTCTTCTTTCTTTTTAATTAAGGCCTGTGTGCCCTTCGGATCCTTGGGATCATGTCCCAGTTCCATGATAATCTCCTCCAAGGATTTAATTTTGTTATCTTTGGCTAATGAGGAGGCCTTTTCCAGTTCCAATTGGACAGAAGTATTGTACAATTAATTCTGCAGTTTATGAGCGAGTAATGCTTTTTATGCTAAGGTAGAGTATACCATTTCTCCGATTTGTTTATGTAACTCAATCTTGTCCATTGGGTGGATGTCTTTAGTAAGAACTTCCAGATTGGTCCTGATATAATCAACAACTGATTATGGCTGCGGTGTGGTGGGCCTTTAGTGACTAAGGGTCATCTTCCCTGCTTGGATATAATAGGCTGCCATTAGCCTTTGTTGATTGGTGGGAGCCATTCTTAGCAATTGGTTATATAACTGGAACCTTACCGGCTCATTTCTAGTCTTTATTTTAGCGAATGCTTTCTTGATGTCAGAGCCTTACCTCCTCTGTTGCTTGGAGGATGTGACCTCCACACAATGCTTCCTCTCTCGCTCCTTCTAGAATGAGCTATTTGATGTTTCCAAAAATGGAGGAATCTGTTGTTCAGTTGTTTCCTCACCCCTTAGGTTGCCTGTTGTCTCCTCTGTAAATTCTTCCTCAGCGTAGGGGTTAAACCTTTGCCTCTTCTCCCCTTGTTGTTTTGTGGATGCCCCTGTGGGTGTCTCTTCTTGTCTGTCCCTTTTCTTTGCCCTTTCCTCATTAAGAGGAGTTTGTAACACAAGGATTTTTGTTACCTTTGCTTGTGTTGAAGGGCCTTACCCTTGACCTTTTTCCTTGACCACCATTCAGCCAGAGGCAACCATTTAACCCATTGTGTCTGTTTATTCGATACAAAGAAATGAAGATATCCTTCCAAACATTTGTTTACTATCTCAGTTCACCCATCAGATTGAGGATTATAAGATGAGCTATGAGCTAACTGAGTACCAAGACAAGAAAATAATTATATCCAAAAATTTCCAGTGAAAATGGGATCTTTGTCACTTACAATAATCTTTGGGTTTCAATGTAGCTTTTGAATTGT